>MCFA01000170.1:0-91569 GCA_002105025.1 Clohesyomyces aquaticus
TTGATGATCCCCTGATAAAGGGTTCGGTCTCCCTGATGTGAGATTAGAAACGGCGAGCGAAAGGACAAGAGCAACCAGAAGTCCCGGGTTGGTTCGCATTTGGTGTACAGCTTTACCTGGACATCTGACAGTGATGAAGGTAAGCCATCCTGTACTTACAATTTCCTCTGTACCGTTCCAAGCGGACGCTCGCAGGGGTTGGCTTCGGACATAATAAGATGCGAGCCGTTGTTTACGCCGTCAAGAAATGCATGAGAGACGTAACCACATCCTCCCCTGAGAGACGGAAGGTTATGATGCATCTCGGGGGGTGGGATAACAATTCTCTGTACATTTTCTTCGCCGCGCTCGATTCTCCCTACAGACCGTTCACTTTCCTTCGCCGGAATCACATGCATGTCGGACTCTGGATTCATTACATTCGGACCCTTTCCATGAACAGGGGATCGCATATGCGGTCACTCTGGGCGGAGTGATGTACACGGTTCAACTTTACCATGTATTGTGACAGGAGAAGTGCCTCTCCAAAATATTTCCGGAGTTTGATGAGATCCTAAAGACCCAAGGCAACACTTCTTTCTTTATTGGCGGACCCCCAACGTCCTCTGATGGCTAATTCAAGAATTGCTATCTGTGGATGGGTATCCTAATGACCAACTGGGCACCCAGCAAACGCAGCAAACAAATCAAGACCACAAAGGCCACGGTGCGGGGCTTGAAATTTAAGGCCATTGCATGTCGGTGCGTGTACCATCGGCTTGCGACCCGAGATTGGAGACCGTTAACTGCAGGCGTGGTCGTCGAATGGGTGAAAAAATACGTCAAAAGTCTTCTGGGCAGGCAATCTTCTCCCGGCGCCGGCACGGAAGCCAGTCAATCGAACGCCGTTCCCAGCTTTGAATTCATTAATTACAAATGCAAAAGTCAAAAACAAACTTGCTCCGTGCCCTCGCGCAAAGCATCAATAACGAAGGCTCTGATCTCCGGCTGGACTGGTCCTGCATCCACAACCTCTTCTGAGGCTTCCTAGGACGTATCCGCGACGAATTCACGGTGCTCATCCCCGGCCTCCCTATGATGTTCCTCCGCGGCCAGGATAAGAACTTACCAAGGGTGGAAGGCTTTGTGTTCTCCAGCGCAGCAGGCAAGCTCGACGTAGACAGAGACACGATACTTTCTACGATATTTCTAGAGGCAGCCTCTGACGTCTTTGTGAAGTTTGTAGACGAGCGATCCGCGCAATCGGCGACTTAAAAACTTGTCGAGGATGAAAAGAACTTGCTCAATGACAGGAATCGCGAAATGGAGAGATTGATGGGACCACCACGCCCAAGACCGCGAGCCCCGCTCCCGAGTAAGCAACTCCTAGATTTGGGGGCGGGATTTATGTCCAGACCCGGAGAGTCTAAGTAGGATTTCGCAAGACGAGTTGGGCCAGGTTTAATGAGGCAGAGGGCCGCCGGGGGATTTAATATGTCGGAACACATGCATGAATCACTCTGGGAGGATTCATTGAGGATGCTGTAAGACTTAGTAGATAAATAAAATGGAAATAGACTAAGTGGCGGGACCGTTGGGTCGAGGCGGAAGAGGGCCATGGGAAGAGGGTGAGGGGTGTGATTCTTTGGGAAAGGTTTTAGTCTAGTGTGCAGAATCGAATACTTTGTATACGTCAAGTAGGTCGGCCATTCATGATATTAGGTTTGCTTTGCCTACAGAACGTACTGTGGGTGAAGAGACCTAACGTTGTCAATAGTTAGCTTTGTTGATTTGTATAAAGTTCTTTTTCTAAAGGTCGGAACTATTGCGCTTCTTGATTCACTTTCGGCATTTCTGAGGATGATTAGGTGGGCATAATATATGGTCTCGTTTCACGGACGGCCGTCTAGAAACTGCGGGAAGCGGCCATTCAGATTCGAGTGAAAGGCTTCTCACTGTCACATCCTACACAATGCGCATTCAGAATCGCACCCCCATAATCTATAATACCACCCCCAAACTCTGTAAAACCGCTTTAGCCCCTCCTCCGTCCTTCCGACACCACCTGGACCACACCAACCCCTCACGATGGCCTCGGATTCTCCTACCACAATCCCACCCGGTACCGGTCCACGGTCAGCGACCCCTTGGTTTGTTATGACTGATTTCACGCAATCCGGCAGCCCATTCTTTACAAGACTGAGCTATGTATGACGTCCGAAAAATTATCTACGGACATATGGACCTCCTACCCTTCTCGGACGAAGACTACGCGGGCCTTATTCTATCGTGTGGGCAGGCATACGAAGAGTCATTGAAGTTTGCCGGCATGCGATTCTCCATGTGCATGCAGGATTTCAAAGCCAAATTTGAAAGGGAGCTCGGGCAGGCCTTTGCAGTACCTGAAAACCTCTCTACCCCAGAGGAATCCAGCCTTCGAGGAACATCACCATTCATATGCCACTATCGTTTGTGGCGCCCGATGAGCGCTATTTTGCGCCCAATTAAACCGTGCTGAAGATCGTTCAGCAGGAATTGCTCTCCCTCTTTTTCGACCAGCTCACATGGATGCTCACGCGTGAAGGGCACGGTAGTCCAGGGTCCAGGGCCCGACGCTATTCGAGGCGACTGTGCGAGTCTGGTCATATCTTTCGTTTCCTCACGACCATTCTCGAGCGCACCGCCTGGTGTGCTGCAATGATAATCACGCCAACGAATTCCCCTTCTCAGCTCTTTGGAGTTCTGAAGAATTAGTGTGTCCGGGAAAACATCGCGGTTCTCTTCGTCGGGCCAGGTCCCGACGCATGGTCGTTGTCTGCGACGAGGGATGGAGAGACGAAGGTCTGGTGGGGATGAGGTACCCCCCTGACTGGCAATAGCGAGATTGACTCTGCGGGGGTATTGCCACTGAGGTGCGTCTTGCATAATCTGGAAGAATCCCGAGCTGAACTCGGATTGATAAGCCTGACGTGCTGGGCCGTTATTCACGGCGTTCGTCGCTAGGACTTCCCTACGGATAATGACCGGGTTTACGGATCCCAAGCAAGGGGATTCTACTATTCGGCACCGAATATGTGGAATTCCAATTATGCATTTAGGACGGTTCTGAGGATAGCGAGGGGAGATCTGGGGACGAGGACGAGTATGGGGGAATCAGGCGTTCAATCAGATGAAATTGGGACATCCGGTGAGTGCGACGGATGTGGTGCATGAGGTTTGAATCTGTGCTTTTTGGGGAATGGATAGATAATGTGCTGTCTTGTTTTTTTTAACTGTAGGGGTAGATCGGTCATTTATTCAGTAAGACTATCCATCTACCCCTGAACTCCTCCAAATTGTCCCCACACATTCATACAAACCTTGATCGTATGATTGAATAAACTAACATCCCCTTCCCCCCAGCATGATCCACGAACACCAACGCTCCGACCGAGACACCTACATCCGGTAGGACTGCAACAAAGTGGCCAACTACGCCACAACACTCGCCAAAGCTAAAGTAGGTATATGCCTGCCAGCCAAACCTCAATCTCAACCGCAACCCAGGCGTCAGTTCCATTTGAAC
Source organism: Clohesyomyces aquaticus (assembly GCA_002105025.1). Lineage (NCBI taxonomy): Eukaryota > Fungi > Ascomycota > Dothideomycetes > Pleosporales > Lindgomycetaceae > Clohesyomyces > Clohesyomyces aquaticus. Next base: position 3,545 of record MCFA01000170.1, read on the forward strand.
GCCTGCGCACTAACCCCTACAGCAAACCTACACAACATCCCCTCGCTTGCCTTTCAAGTCACCTCTAGAATCTACACACAACAAAATCCCAGCTCTGCACCTCCGACATGTCATTGCAAGAATGCGGCTGGAACGAGGGCTGCTAGTTCATCAAAGGAGTCACCTTTGAATTATCCATCACAAATGGAGTAGGATACAATGTCGATTCGATTTTGCCCTACGACTCGATACCTGGAGGTGGCAGTGCGCTGTGTCAGTATAATGTGAATGAGTGTCCGCTTCATCGGAAGTCTCACATTGGCCGATAGAGCATTGATAGAGGCGATGACACACTACCTCCTCTTCATGCTACGACTACTGTAACAAGGTCGAACGTCTTTGCAACAAGAAATGCATTACATCTTCTATTAGTTAACCTAGGTATGGAGAAGAAGGAGTGCCTGCCATACGTTGATGAGCGACTATCGTTTCGCGTCGTTACTTCCTGATTCGGAACCAGAAGGCGTGGTCTCTGCAACTTTTCTTCCCACGACTCATGTTGTCATCTCTATCACTCACTTTGGTCCCATTCGCCTCTCTAATGCCCATACCACTTTTACAGCGCAGGAGTGGCGCACGAGTCTTCAATCCAAAGAAGTGCTTACCCAGCATGGATCTAGTATATAGACCGCAGCGGATGAGATCGCGGGAGCTCCTCCTCGCCACGCTCAACTTGTAATCGAAGAAGGAAGTTTTCACATGCGCAAGTTGTATCATCCTCATACTAGTTTGACGGTCTTCGGCATGCGCCTTTCGAAGGCGACGCGATACGAGGCTGAATGTCAGCCTTGCAAAAAGCAATCATGGTTGTCGCTACGCCACTGAGGCTGAAGACCAGGCAGCCACGTATCACCCCACTTTCATCTAAGAACCTCAGCCTGCTTCACCACTCCATTTGATTTGGATCCACCCGCAAGAGCTCTTCATACCGCATCACGCACCCCAAACGTTACATCAATTAGAAACATGTTTGGGTTTGGGTCTAAAAAACCACAGCTAGACAAAAGACAATCAGGGAAAGCTGTGGGGAAACTAGTAGGAAAACCTGACGGAGAACGTCGCCTGGCTCGCAACAGCGTTGGCCCCTCGACAACGCAGGGTTCCATAGCGACCCCTTCAACAATAGGTCTACGAGCGCAATCCGAGAGTCCTCAAGCAGAAATACGGCGGACATCGTCTGCACGTCTCGCATACCATGCCGACGAACCCGCGACGCCGCTGCCGCTCTCGCGGCAGGGCGGTGGATCCAGTGATCAATCGCCACATGCCTTGTTGATTCGACCTTCCGTGGATCCGCCCAGCCCTGGAGCAACGCATGTAAGGGCTGGAAGAGATGAAGCCAAAACCGAGGTCTCTGAACCGCAACTCCTCAACAGCGCTTCTCAGTCTCGAGCGCAGGGAAGCGATGCTGAGAGCCCTCGACTACGGCGTGCTGCTCATGAGCACTCTCAGGAAACCGAAATTGAGCGCCTTCGAGCGGACAACGTGATGATTAGGAATTTTTATGCGGAAGAATCTGCTCGATCACAAGCCCAGGAAGCTGAAGTTAAGCGCATTCGGTCACTTTTAGACGCAGAAGTCTACCGTCGGACTCGCGGCGAGGCTCAAGCCAACGAGCTTCGGAGAAATTTGGAGAAGGAAAGGAAGGACCTACAAGAGGAGGCGACCAATTTCAGGGCCCTGGCTTCACAATTTCAAGACGATAGTAAAAGGGTCAAGTCCGAACTCAGTGCAGAATTCGCAGCTCGATCCCGATACCAAGAAGAAATTGAAAAGCTTCGGAGTCAATTGGATAACACCCAAAAGTTGATGGATGCCAGAGAAAAGGATCAGAGGGCGCTCCAAGTTAGATCACAAGATGAGATTGATCGTCTCCATACAGAACTCAGCGCTCAAGCTGCTACCAGATCCCGTTTCCAAGCAGAGTCCGAGAAGGTTCAGGGTCTACTGGAATCAGCCAAGGACGCTTTCGACGCCCAAGAGATGCAATATAAGAAAACCATAAGAGACTTGAAAGACGAAAGAAATCACTACTTTTCTGAACTCAATATAGAAGGCACTTCTCGAACCAAGGCCGAGAACGACATCAAACGGCTTCGAGCGGCATCAAAGACAGCCGAAGACGCTTTCGCGGCGAAAGAAACAGAATTTTTGAAATTAAGTTCCCAGATACGAAACGAGCTAGCTGCTGCATTAGCTGCCAAAGAAGACGCCGAGCGCGGCCACAAAGCTGCGGTTCGCGAGTACAATGTCTTGGAGCAACAAAACATTCTTCTTCAAGAGAAGGTCGAAGAGGCTCAAGAATTCCTAGAGACGCAAGACCGAGTTCGTCAAGACAACAAAGCCTTGCGTGTCGAAGTGACGCGGCTCGTCAAAGAAGTGGAAAACGGAAGGAAGTCAAAAAACTTGGAGAACGAGGCACCACCTACGGATTTGCTTCCATCAAATGGCCTATATTATCGCGTGGACGAGCAGTGGATATGTCAGCATTGGGACGATCTAAACACGAGCATCATTAGTCTGGCCCTTGACTGCAACGATGCCCGTGGCCTATTCCATGGAGATAGCCCCCCAGCCAAGAACGCTGAGAGAAGAGATACGATGGACGACTTCCCTCCCCGAGAGGTGCTAGCACTGACGCAGAATGTGTCCAAGTACCTCGACTCCCCGCTCCAACGAGCAAAAATTCTACAGGCTCTTATCTGGAATGAGTTGAACCATCAGGTTTTTGATCATGTCAGTAGATACTCAAAGGGTTTATACTGGGCTGGTGGGCTCAGACATTCGTTGGCGAGACTTAAAGCTGACCTGAGGCCGTTAAGACGACACAAGCTGATCTTAAGTGATGCAGAAAAAGCGAAGGAGATCGAGGATCGTGCAAACGGGTATCAAAGATGGCGAGCTGCAACGTCCACACTTCTCCTGGCTACAATGCCCGTTGACGAGCGAATACTCAAGAGCGAGGTGGATCGCCTTGTGGAGATAATCGTCAAGATCATTGGAAGTATAAGAAACGACCTACCGACTAGACTCCGATCTATCATTGAGGCAGCGATAAGATTCGATGGCGTAATACAGCAGCAAGTCCCCTTCTACTACGTCGAGCAATGGACACACAAAAAGATTCAAGGAAACCCACATTGGGGATTTCCTCTCAATGATGAAGAAATGAAGGTCGTCGCAGAAGATGGAGCACGTCAAAAATATACGAATCCTGCGGTGGATCTGATTTTGCAGCCAGCATTATTCAAGGAAGGGAACATCCATGGGGACAACTACTACTTACGAAGGGTGTTGTGCAAGGCTAAGGTGATCTGTCGGGAGGATCCCGCTCCCATATACAAGGGCCATTGGAGGTAAGCATTGAGTTAGCCTCTGCAAAGCACGAATGTAGCGCTAACTGAATCGTGCAGAGCCAACTCCATGGCATCGAGCGCCGTCTCATCGATTGATGACTTCTAGGCGCGAACCATGGGTATGGGTTCCAGGGACCGAGCTTACTTAGATCGTGTCTTCATCGGATGCAAATGCCACCCTTTCGGAATGATACCGTGTCGTTCCATTACTTCGTCTATATGGCACAGCCCGGAGTCGCCGAATGTTGAAGTCTTCGAATCACGCGACCTTCTAAAGCCGCATTGTCGTTGGATCTGGGCACATCTCTTCTACGGTAGACGACTCTATACGGCGACTTCGAAGAGGCGTTCGCCTCGGATCACCGTATGTGGAGAATTTGCCGACGCATGGCACAAAGCGATTGGACCAGATTCCCAACTTTGGTTGAAGTGGCGTTGTCATTGGTGTGCATGTGGCTTTCGGATAATCGGTCCAGGCCAGCAGACCAGTTTTCAGGTACAGGTTTACATGCAACGCGGAAGGATGATTCTCATTCTACATCCCAGCTCTGTATATCATCGGCCAAAGGATGTCGAATTCCACCGAGGTTCACGCACAGGCGGGCTGTTAAAATATCTTTCGCAGAGTCCGGGGAAGGTTTCCGTGTGAGAGCATCGCTATTGTTGGCTAATGTGGCTGAAGCTTATTCAGGAACGGCGGACCCACGAGTCGCAATAGCCACGTCGACTGCTGCAAATAATTGGTTTACGAACTGTCAACCTGACAAATTTTCGGTACAGCACCGTGCTGAAACTTTACTTGTCTTGGATCAAATTCGACTCTAAGAATTAAGTTCGACCTGTTGCTGCTATGCGAAAGCTAGCACCCATTATTCAAGCATGCCGTTCGGCTGTGTATCCGTGTCCCTGAGCTGTCATTCGAATTTTGTCGAATGGCGCATGCCTAGTCGTGCAAATCCGAGGTATTGGAGCCGCAATTATCGTGGAACAGACGAAACCTTGCCGCCATGCCATGCTTCTCGAAGCATGTTCCAGGAAGGATGTCGAAAACGCAATTGCGCCTCCGATGTATCGACCATCTTCAACAAAGCTTATTGCTTTGCATGATCCTCGACCCAATGTTCCAGGGGTTTTTAAAAACCGTGCAGACGCCTCTGATCGCCGCAAAACTCTTCTGAACTCGAATTTGTCTCTTCAATGCATACATAGAATGTTTAATCGGCCCTTCTATTAGTACGCTGTTACCTCTGAGCACCACCACTTTTGCCCTCGCCCACCATGCCGGAGACGAAGGGACCTCAGATCGTTGTCTCGTTATGGATTGTTACCGCCATAGCCTTGGTCTTCATGGCCCTCCGCTTCTTCTGCAAACACCGATACAGCCAACGCTTCGGGGCTTTGGATGACATTGTTCTTTTCGTGTCTTGGGTACGGCGGAATCCCATAACCTCGGGCTCTTTCTGACAGGATCCAGATCTGTATCGTTCTATACGCCGCATTGACAACGCTGTCCGTCCACTATGGACTCGGTCGGCACGTTTATGAAGTGGACCCCGCCAACATGCCGTTTGTTTTCAAGTGGATGCTCATTGGAGAGCTTTTCGGAATCATTGCGATACCCTTGAGCAAAACGTCGTTTTCGTTGACTCTTTTACGCATCACGGTGCGAAAGCCGCACAAGGTGTTCATCTGGTTCATTATCATCAGCACCAATGTGATCATGTGGACCTGCGCATTCTGGCTCGTCTTCCAATGTTCGCCACCGCACAGGCTCTGGCATCCCAATGTTCCAGGAAAGTGTGCAAATAAGAATGTGACGACTCACTTTGCCCTTTTCGCGGGATGTAGGTGCCTCCTCTTCCTCAAGTTCCCGCAAGCGTACAACTAGGACTGACAAGGTGTAGTGTACTCCATGTGCGCCGACTTCCTCCTGGCGGCATGTCCCTGGATCATCATTGGCCATTTGCAGATGAACCGCAAAGAGAAGTTCGGCGTCATTTTCGCCATGTCTCTGGGGATCTTAGCTGGGATCACGGCGGCGGTGAAGGTGTCTTTCCTACCCAAGGTCATGCACTTGCCCGACCCAACCTGTAAGTACCTATTCGCACACTTACATGCATATCTCCTTGCTCAATTATCGCTTAGACGGATTCGCGGGCATCCTCATATGGACTATGGTCGAAACCGCAATCACCATCATCGCGGCTTCAATCCCCTTCCTTCGCGTCCTTGTCCGCGACTCTACGTCGGCGGGCCGTGCATCCAAACCAACTGGGCACAGCTACCAGCTGCACAGCACACCGGGCAAGATTATGAGCTCGCGAGTTCAGCGGAGAGACAGAGGCAACGATGACCTGAGCGACAAGAGCATTCTCGGGGCCAGTGATTCCGGGACGGCGCTCCCGAGCGCAGATACCGGTGGCATCATGAAACAGCAGGAGATCCACGTCGAGTGGGAGGGCAGCGATGTAGAATTACAGAGCCGGAGAGCTAGCCAGAGTGTGGGAGCGCGACGGCCGTAGCTGAACCAGAGCTGAAGTTCGGATGGCTCGTTGTCTGGTCGGGCGTGTCTGTTTCGGGCAACGAACTGCGGAATAATTAGCCCTCGTGCCCTCGTCTTAACCGGCAAGGTTCGTCTCAGGTTCGCATGTCACGATTCGCGAAGTTGGTTCCAGGGTCCCGCAAATTCCTGGTGCGTGGGAAATCGTGCAACGATCACGACCGGGGCATCCACGTCCATACTGAATGAAGATGCCAACCCTCTACAAACTTTACACGTGTTCGCCGAAATTGAAGTCTTTCGCATCGCGGCTCTCCTGAACAAAGCGATTTTCCTGATCCAGAGTCCAGCCAAGCTACGTTTTCAGCTCTCGATGCCCAGAATGCACTAACGACGTCATCGCGATAGCGAGGGAATTGCATGACGCGCTCACAGCAGGAGATGGCGCTTGGAGGCTGATCGTAGTGGGAGGCGTGGGAGGCCATGTGAAAGTGTCAAAGTCAGGGTCTCCCGTCGCTCGCTCCACCCAGGGTTCATCTTCCGCAGAACTCTATTCTTCGTCTTTCGGAGTCGACTCTACGGTTCGCAATTGACCAGGCCGCACAGAACCGATCGGACCTCGAACCATCCATTCATTAAACCAACCAATCCCGTCTACCAATCCTCCACCCACCAATCTACCCTCCAATTCACCACTCACAGCTCAGCCCTGCCCTCCTCCACGGTCCAAATAAACCCCTGAAACACCACACCTCCACAATGGCGACAGAAACCCTCGACAAACTCACCACTTCCATGCACTCCCCCCCCATATCCTCCACAACTACCTCAAGCATAGTCGTCACCCACCGCACCGAACGAACCCTCTACACCCACCTCATCCACCTCATCTGCCGCCCCTTCCGCACCATCCTCACGAAACCCGGATTCCCACAACCAGAAGGTTCAATTACTCTCACTCCGCACCGAATCGCGCACCGGACGTGTACGATTGGGCATAGAGTGGTAGAAGGGATAAATTGCTATGATTTGAGCCGGAAGAAAAGTTGGGTGAAACTCGCTACGAGGGCTCAAAAGGGAGAATCCGAGGCACATACACATACAAATACGAATCATGCTGATGAGGATGGGAATAAGAAGTGGAGGAGGATATACTACTTATGCGGCGGAGGCTGGCAATCCCCGCCTTCATCCCAGCACTGGCAACTCGCCTCCAAACTCGCACGCGAGATCCCGCACACCATCGTCAGTTTAGTCTCGTATCCACTCGCACCCAACAATACGGCGCCGAGTGCGGTGCCGTGGTTGTTGAGGTTTTACCGTACCGTGATGGAGGAGGCGGGAGAGAAAGGGGAGCAGGTAGTACTGGCCGGGGATAGCAGTGGCGCGAATGTGGTGCTGAGTGTTGTCTTGGAGGCCTTGAGGGAGGATGAAAAGCAGTCGGTCGCTGCTACTAGTGTCGGCGGGAAGGGGAGTGAGGAGAAGGAGGTGGATGTGGAGGTGGACTCGACGCGCCATACACGTACACGCCTGCACCCCCTTTCCCTCGTCGCTATCTGCCCCTCAACAGACCTCACGCGCTCGAATCCCGATATCTCGAAGCTTGCGTCCTCTGACCCTATCCTCACGCCCGACTTCATTAAATCGACTGCGGAAGCTTGGCGTGGGGATTGGGTTGCTAGTCACCAGCGTATTTCGCCTATTAACGCGGACGTAGGCTTACTGAGACGGTACGGCGTGAAGTGCCATGGTGTTACGGGCGGTTACGATGTGTTGAAACCGGACGCGCTAATGTTCCGCGAGAAGTGTAAGAGCGAGGGTGTGAGTGGGGAGTGGTTGGAGTGGGAGAGGCAGATGCATTGTTTTTTGTTGACGTGGCCGTATGGGGTCAAAGAGGGGAGGGAGGCGGTGGGGTGGTTGGTGGAGGTTTTGAGGAGGGAGGGAGAGGGAGGTGGAGAGTAGTGGACTGGAATAGGATGGGATAGGGCAAGGGAATGGTGATGAGTGAGGTAGGGAGAGTTTGGTACTTTGAGATACCCATTGATTTGTAGATCATGTATATTACTTTCGCAGATTTATGATTGTCTCCTTATTTTGAGTCCGTCCTGCACCTATGAGAACCGTCACGTAGCTCTGATAGCCTGGGTGGGTGTGGCAGCAAGTAATCAGCTGTCCCGTCAGACTTGGTTGTTATTCATTGAACGGAAATGGATTCTGGGGGTATTAGGGGGCACTCTATGTGGAAAAGTTTACTTGGATTTAGTGTTCATGATGTATAACCTACTATCGACAGTTATAGATATGGTCACCCTCCTGTGCTCTTGATTCCTAGCACCATGCCGCCTCTCCCCTGTCGTTACCCGCCACCCTCCAGCCAAAAATCAATCTATCTTTGACCTCCCGGAGATGACATTGTCCTAACAACTCCTTCTCAATGTCGCGCGTCCCTCCCAATCCCGACCTCGACCTCCTACACCGACATGATATTTACCGCAAACGCTCAGCCGCCGCTTCCGGCTTGCGGGGTTTATACTCACAATGCTCCTCCTCCATCCAACACACCCCAAACCCCTCCATCACCAACCCTGCAATCCCTTCACTCGAGATCACCGTACTCCTTTCCCCAAACCCCTCCCTCACCTCCTTGACTCTCAACTGCTCAATCTCCTTCCACCTCTCCGGACTCACAATCCTAACCTCCCCTCTCGAAATCTCCAAATTGGACAATGTATACATCCACGGCAAGCGCTCCCTCTTCTCCCCCCCAATCTCAAAACCAGGGACTTCCTCGTCCCGGCCATTTCCGTACCGCCCCATCCCCCATCGTACACAAAGTCTAAATGCCGAAACCGTGCGCCGGAAAACGTAAATATCTTGCCTGAGGGGACCTAGGGAAAATAGAACCCGAGTGTCTCCTACGAAGCTGAGAATGTGGATGTTCTATCTACATCCCTTTTACGAATGTTGCTGTTGCGGGCAGAGCAGGAATGCAAGGGGACCCGTTCGCACGAGTAGGTAGTACAGCGCGTTGACGATCTCTGTGGTCTTGGTTCGGCGGGCGAAGTACGAGGATACTTTGGGCCGGCCATAAGCGCTCCCTTTCATCTATGGGCTCTCCTTTTCTCCCTCTTCTCTATACCTAGGCTGCGGTATAATCCTGAAGGATCCCTCTACAGGATTTCCGCGGCGTTGTGGACTTGAATGGCAGGCGTGGAAATGGGTGGGCCGCTGAGCAGACCCCCGTGGGCCCTATCCGCCTTGATAACAATTGAGTAAGAGGATTTAGGTTATGTGCGATTTGAAATTTACCTACCGAACATTCACCGTTTGGTCCGAAAGCGTTCCAAATCTTCGACCATCTACGTGGGTTTTGTGTGGTCTTTCCCCCTGGATTATACGGAGCTATTACGAAATTCGGGGCGCGAGTCTGAGCGCTCGTCAAAAATCCTTCTCCTCAGACCTCCCCGGCCTGCTGAATTGCCAGCCAGCCGGCTGAACGTACCACGCCTTCTTTGTCGAAGAGGTTGAAATCGTCAGGGTGGGTGGTGTGATGCCAGGCGGTACTAATTATATTAAGTGGGGTCCATGGTACCCTTGGCCCTCGCCCGCCAGACGCCGACCCAAGAAACCAAGCCCCGGAACAAGAACATATAGAAAGGACAAGACACCCGGATCTGTCATCTTCGTAACGTAACTATTCCATCTCCGTCTTGTGAGTCTTAGCTGCACTGCACCTGCGCACATATTGCCTCATGTCTTTATATATTGGATTAATCCTGGCTGGGCAACATCCTGTTTTCGTTACACCACGTTAGAATATGGGCCAAGATATACGAAGAAAGCGAGAGACTTCTGGAAATTGTCGGTGGTGTGGCCATGTTTAATCGAGAGCGCTCAGCGCTTCTTGAAAGAACCCGAGCCGTCGAGTCTTCGATCCGATGACCGCGATTTCATTTCTCATCCGGTCTTGGGATAATTCATGAAATATGCAGCAATTTGCAACTCAAGACCGTCGTCTTCCCCCGCCATAGTCTTCGGGCTGAGAACACCAGTATAAGAGGAGGGTTCCCAGCAATTAACTGCCATCTTCCTTACCTCATCCTTTTCCGCTCTCGCAGACCAGACCAGACTACCATGGGATTCTCCTTCGCGCTCAGGGTCATCACAGCCTTCCTATCCACAAGACAAATCGCAGCGCAGCTCATTGGAAAGGAGCAAACCGAAGTGCATCCCAAGCTACAATGGAAGCGCTGCACCGGTAAAGGCGGCAATAGTTGCTCCAACGTCGCCGGCGAACTCGTCATCGACGCCAACTGGCGCTGGCTCCACGCCAAAGACGGCTACTCCAACTGCTACGACGGCAATAAATGGAACACAACGCTCTGTCCCGATAACAAAAAATGCACTGCAAATTGTGCACTCGAAGGAGAAGACTATTCGAAGACGTATGGGATCACCGCGGGAAGTAATGCGCTTACGTTGAAGTTTGTGACTAAGGGACAGTATTCAACGAATATTGGGTCGAGGGTGTACCTCATGAAGGATGCGAGTAATTATGAGATTTTCAAGCTCATTGGGAATGAGTTCACTTTCGATGTCGATCTTTCGCAGTTGCCGTGTGGGCTGAATGGAGCATTGTATTTTGTCTCGATGCCGCAGAAGGACATGGAACTCCGGGTGCGAAGTACGGAACCGGTACGTAATGTTTGAACCGTGAGCTTGTCCCTTGATACTCGCTGTCGCATCCAGGCTACTGCGACGCGCAATGCGCTCGAGACTTGAAGTATATCAATGGAGAGGTACGTTGGCTTTTTCAATCACCGGGTTTCCTCTTCCCCGTGGGACTAACATCTCACAGACTAATTCCGAAGGCTGGGAGCCCTCCTCGAACGACGCTAACGCTGGCGTGGGGAGGAAAGGTGCCTGCTGCGCCGAAATGGACATCTGGTACCCAACTCCATCCCCACCATCCGAGCACCAACCACTAACTGCCTTGTAGGGAGGCAAACTCGATCTCCACGGCCCTGACGCCGCACTCCTGCCAACCCGAAGGCTATTCTGTGTGCACCGACACCGGCTGCGGCGGCACCTATTTGCTCGACCGGTATGCTGGGACCTGCGACGCCAATGGCTGCGACTTCAACCCGTTCCGGGTCGGCGTAACCGACTTTTACGGAAAAGGAATGACAGTTGACACGTCCAAGCCCTTCACCGTCGTAACGCAGTTCCTCGGCTCCGGCGCAAATCTCCAGGAAATCAAACGCTTCTATGTCCAGAACAACGTCGTGATTGCAAACCCTGAGCCCACGATCCCGGGGATTTTCGGGAATAGCCTCACACAGGACTGGTGCGATCGCGAGAAGGAAGTCTTTCAGGAGGAGGTGTATCCGTTTAACCAGTGGGGTGGCATGGCGAGTATGGGGAAGGGCATGGAGATGGGACTGGTGCTTGTATGAGTCTTTGGGATGATCATTATGCGAATATGCTGTGGTTGGATAGTAACTACCCGACAGATGCGGATCCAAGTAAGCCGGGAGTCGCTAGGGGTAGCTGTGATGTCGGGAGTGGAGTCCCGGCGGATGTGGAGAGCCAGAATGCGAATGCGCAGGTCACGTTCTCCAATGTGAAGTTTGGGCCTGTGGGCAGTACGTTTGCGCAGTCAGGGGGGACGTGATGGGGAATGGAGGTTGGAGGACTTGAGAGGACTCGAGTTCTCGAAAGGCTTCTCGAAAGTCTTTTCATGGTGTTGGAAGGGCTGTGATTGGGAAAGTTGCCGAATTTAAATCTGTGCAGTAGATTCAACGGAGCAGAAGAAAAAGCGATTTTCGACGCGAGCAACCACCGACCGGATCGTCCAGTCAATACCCAAGACTTTTGATCCTCTGCGGTCCTAGTATATCCGCTAGACTGACAAGTTTGAAAGATGCTTCCGCCGCGGTGCCTCCCTCAGCAAGCTCGTTCGCATCATCATGAGTGACGAAAAGTCCACCAGGGAACTCTGAGTTCAGTTTATACCCCACGGCCGCAATACCGTCAGTGTTCGAGACATGATCAATCCCCCTCCCCCCGTTATCGACAATAGTAAACGTCATAACATACTCGTGAGGTGGAGCTCGCTGGTACACGAGATAGGCACTGATGCCCTGACTAGACACGAACAGGTAACCGCCCGGGCCATTCTTCGCCGGAACCAAGGTCAACCCCTCGACATCTGCCGACAGTCGTCCGTCTCCCACCTTTGCAATTAGGTAACCAGTGTTGGAGCCATCTGGCTCAGCACTGTAGCGCCAAATACCCTCGGGCTCTTCACCGAGAAATAAATAGTCGGTTTCGTCGTCTGCAACGCATCCTTCCACTTGTCCACCAGAACCGCCGGTAAAGTTTCGGACGAGTTGGGTTTGCAGCGTCCCGTTTACAGTCGCACTCAGTTCGTACTGAAGGTAAAGAGCCTTTTTTGAGTTGACGAAGAGATACTGCTTCCCCGATTTCTTCGAGAGATATGTGCAAGATCCATATACCTCGTAGTCCTCTGGGGTTTGATGAACACCCCCTGAAATTTGTTGTAGGAGACCGGTGGAAGTTACCTCAAATAAGCTGGAGGCTTGGTAAGCGGTGGTATCGAGATGGGGGAAGACCAGTCTTACCACAGAGTGTTATCGTCCCTACAGGCAGCAAATGTGAGATCAATCGTGCGATTTCCTGCCTTGAACCCATATATGATGTCCACGTTGTTGGGTTCTGCTGCCGGCATCTTCTGTAACAGTGTCCCTTTGAGATCAAATACTGCAAAACCAGCACCCTCGGCGGACTTCGTTGTTGTTACAATCCTTGACTTATCTGGAGAAATTGGAGATATCCAAATTGCTGGGTCATCGCCGTCGCCGCCGTTCGCATCAGTCTCGTATTTCGCCTTGACCGCGGAGAACGAACAATCAGGCCCATCCCACTGGTCATAACATTTGCAGGTGTTTGGGCCGATGCATTTGCCGTATCCCGAGCAGTTACTCTCACACGTGTGTCTGTCACAAGTCTTTCCCGCAAAGCCTGGGAAGCATTCGCAGGACCCTCTTCCTCCACAAAAACCGTTGCCTGAGCATCTGTCGCAAACAGCGTCTGTGCACTTCTTGCACAGCGATTTGCTTGGACTGTACTTCGTGTTCGGTAGAATGCCAAGCGCAGGCAGAGCAGCCTCCAACGAACCAAGCACCACGCCAGTCTCATCTCCACCTTCAAAAGCGAAGGCAAAGGCTCCAGAGGCAGATCCAGGGAGGGAGGCCTGGTACACCGACAGCCCTCCTTGGATGGAAAGATCTTCAATCCCGTTGAATAAGATGGTGCCAACACTTCGCATGCGTGCGTCGAGAACTTCAATCTGTTCGTCATCGGCGAGGAGCAAATAGTCCTGTGAGATCCCATGGTATGTCGACAGCCCTGAAACCTCTAGTTCCTTGCTCACGGCCAAAATCTCTGGCGGCGATGTTGATTCAGTTGCTCTGAAAGAGTATAAAGGTTGATCTTCGCTAGAAAAGAAGACGATCCCCGTTGACGTCACCGTGCACGTCTCGCCTTCGATTGGAATTTTGAATTTCTGAATCTGCGGCAAGTCAGAGAGATAGTCTGGAGTGTGAATACATATAACCCACCTCAACAAGCTCGGGATCCTGATGATGGGTTCGGACTAGGAGTTGCACCACTTGCTTCTTCCCGAAAAGAAACAGATATTGTTGGCCACTGTCGCTGCTTCTCCAAGCGCATAGATTTGACCAGTCCCCGAGGATTTTCTTGCGGGCCCGAGGGATTTCCGTGATGGTGGTCGCGTCAAATACGCGCATAATCGAGTCTGGTGCCGCGATTGTGACAAATAAATCTCGACTACCGATGCTATAGACAGGTGCAATGACTTTAGAGCGGCCGGTCTTTTGGTAGGACTTTTCAGTGAGTGAAGACGTGTTACTCAAATCAAACACGAGGTAGCCTCCAGATTCCGCACCTCCATCATTGCTGAGAAGGAACGGGTTGGTGGAATAATAGAAGACCGTATTGTCCGGCTCAAATCCAGTGGCTGCCGGTACTAAATTGACATTGACACTGCGAGCACGTGTAAAAGAGAGGCTGGCCCAAAAGCAGGCGATACTGGCAAAGAATTGTCGCATTTTGGACGATGGATCGTGGGCTCCAGAAATCTCTTCCACATTCAGCAGAATCGAACAGCGAAATGAAGCTTTCTATGTTTCCTATGGTTTGAACGGAGCATCTGCAATGAGTGCATGTGCAGAGCACGTGGGCTTGGCTGGAGACATATAGACAGAATCAGCCGGAATTCAGCTGCTTCGAGGTGGTCCAACGCAGGCCAAGCAACCGCGCCCAGGGTACAAGAACGTCCGTCTCTTATCACCTTCTCGCAAAGGCATGGTCGTATAATATTCGCAGCTAATCAGACCATTGAGCCTTTCAACGTGCATTTCCGTCATCATTGCGATGACGGTGATGTTCGAAGTCGACGCAGATGCGAAAGGAGTTTCCATGTGGGGAGGCAAGAGTCTGGGCCAACGACCCGTGGACGGGATGCATGGTAAGTGCAGTGGGGTGTTGACGGGTCTCGAGCTGCGCTTCATGCGCGATTGTTGATGAAAGGTGTAGGAAGTTTGATGGAAACATCGATGAGTGCAGGAGTTGACAGATAATTATGACCCTGCTGGATTCAAAAGCGGGCTAGGCCCAGTTGGGTTTCTGGGCACGTGACTGGCTATTGCACCTGCCCAATCTAATTCGGAATCTATCAGGGTTACAGCCATGGGCTTGAAGTATGTATTAACCAGTTAGCGCCTGTGCAAAAATTGGTACATAAAGACAGATTCCTCTCCAAGCTCGCACCCATCACCTCGCCCAGACCTATCCCAAACCATCACCAACACACAGCCAGTTCCTTCGAAAAGCTTCAGCGAGGATTTCCCGAGTCTCTAAGTACATTTTCTACGAGGCCCCACAGTTATTTCCCGCGTGGGAGATCCCGAGGCCCTGTGAAAAGTGGGCTGCATCCACGTAGTGTTGAAGGTGCGAGCCAAGAGCAGGCTGGAGGCTCACCACAGGAAATCAAGGTAGCCGCAAACTTATGTCGAGTGGGAAGTTCCTCTCCTCCACTTTCCGCTTCTTCATTGTCATCCAAGAAGCATTCACAAAAAGCGTTTCCTTCCCCACTTCCAACGAAGGCAGACTATTGTCTGTAATGCTAGCAAAGCTCAAATGAAATCTAGTTTCGGGTAGTTTGAGGCTCTGCTCGCGCTTTCGCTCTTCGGATAAGGTTAAGATGTCGGTAGTAGAGACCTCATGATCATGATCATTCTTCCACCGAACCCGTTCAGCCCCCCAGCTGAAATGGTAATGACCAAAGACGCAAAGAAGCGGGCGCGCCGCTGCGATACGCTTATATTGGGCAATGCAACCAGTGAGGCCTCCGGGTACGTTGATTGCATCGAGCCGGTTTATGGGCGGAGAGTGCATGACCCATATGTTGATGCCATCTTGTCGGTTCGGTGCTTGAGCCCACGCCGCAACGGACTCGGGCGAAGGATATGGTGGGTACGTGAATGCGTAGGGCATATTGAGAAAATCCGGCTGCTTGGGGTTTCCGTAGACACGAACCGCTGCCAGGGTCGCATCGTCCGTAATATACTGCGCTACAATTCTGACCTCTTGGTATAGGTAATAAATTCCAGTGGCTTTAGCAGCCGCGGAGGTGAACAGGTCCACGGCTTTTGGATCGAAATCTTTGTGGCCTGGATCCAGACCGAGATCATGATTGCCTTTTAAAAATTGTGAGCGCTATGAGCTGAGTCGAATGCGCGAACCACGATGGGAGGAGAAAGATCGTACCTGCCACGACTATCTTGACGGCATGGGGAAGTGCACTAATCCAGTCAAACGCATTCTGCAACTCGGACAGTGTACCCGTGTCCGTCATGTCTCCAGCGTGGATAAAAATGTCGCCCGCTGGAATTCTTGCAGTTGGGTTGTCATTGTGTGTATCTGAAATGCACACAAAGCGAAGCGCTGGCTGCGGAAACACAATAGGCATCGTACAAGCTTCCGAATTCGGACGGGCGTGAGGCGGGCCTTCGTTCAAGTGCGTACCATTGGTTATTCTTTTCTTTTCCGTGTCGGGTAGGAGAAAGAAGAAATGGGTCTTCATGGTGTTCGAAGTTGGCCATTTGGCAATCAAGTGGTGGCGTGATTTCTTCAGCTGCAGCTTCACCCTACCTCGCTTAATTTATCCTTGAGGCTCACGAGTCCATTCATCCATACAGGAGGCGCCCGCCGCGATAACATCTCAGCGGCCACGAGGCTCCAAAGATTGCAGCGATAGGTATAAGATGTTCGAGAGGCTTTCACTGGCGTATTATCCCTACCTTTATGAGGTGGCCAGAGCCAGATTTGGCCGAACACTCCTGTTTGGCAGAATTGTGGAATATGGATGGCGGCACGGTGGTATGACTGTAAACCTAATAATGCTGCCTTTTGTTATTCGTTTTTGTTTATATCAGGCGGCGCGGTACAACATGTTATTCATACGGACTCGTTCAGAAACACTCACTTAATAGTCATCAACAACAAAGCTAACGAGGCGTCCCACGAGTATGGCCCCAACAGATGGTGAGTTTTTGGCTCGTAACGCCAGGCCAGGCTTCGGTAGTTACTGCTGGCTAAATCCCTCATGTAGGACTCAACGTACCTACGCCGACGCCCTCTGGACTAAGCAATGCTACCGCCGCACTTGGGAACTCTGGTGCATATGGTGACCCGGCCTGGCATGGGGGTCTGAACGTCGCCTCTGTCGACCTGATTGCCATGTTGGTTAGTGACGCCGGCTTATCGGCCATTGAACCACAGTGGTGGAATGCATCTCCGCTTGGCTGTCTTCTGCTTGGTTCTCAGCCTCGTGGCGGTTGGCAGATTATGCAGCGTGCCGTCCAATGGGGGGCTGATATCCCAGCGAATTGCTTTGGAGTAACATGCAACCCCAATATTCTCTATCAGTACTTCGCTTGTAGCATTCGCAACCGCCTTGAAGTTTGGAAATCAAGTCGATTCGAAAGTCCAACGAGAATACGCCAAAATACGCCCATCCACTCGCCATCTGACGGGCCTCGCGCTATCGTCACGGGTCGAACTATGAATACCCAAGCCGGCAGTTCTGAGGAAATATCGACAATGGAGATCCAAATCTCGAGTTTCAACCGGAAGCAAATGGCCGAAGCAGTTAGTAAAGAAGAAGCATCGACCCCGCCCAAGAGTCTTGAGAAGCATGTCGACTCTGCATCCTGGCGGCTCTGGGCTAGAAGAAAGCCAGACAAGATGCCAGAATTCTCGAAGAAATGGCAAGTGTTTGATGTAAACAATCGCAGGCCATTTAGTATCCCCCGTCCGACCAAGCTTGTCGATGGCAGTCGCGGCGGCCAAGCGTTCATGTGTGAGCTACTCAGGCCGAGGGATAACACCGTCTATACCATAGAGGAACAAGCCCGGATGCAGTTCCTGAGCGTCTTACTGGTTGCAACATCGTTGATTAAGGACGAGCATTCCGAAGAGTGGCAGGAAATATTGAGAGAAGACTTTCAATTGAACACCCATCTCGGTAAAGTCTTCCAGCGACTGTTTCTTGGCTTGGTCCTTGCCAATATCATTGTGGTTTGCTTCATCGTCTCCGTCTGTTATGCCCTCTGGGTCCGGAATATTTACGATAAGGCCATCCCCTACGCGATACAGCTGTGCTCACTAGCCTCCTGGGCCTATGGCGCCATTGGACTCTTGATGCTAGGGGGTAATCCAAGGGTGAAAATGAGCTTTGAAGACGGAATACCGGGCCACATCGAGGCTCGTCTTGTGGAAAAGGTTCAAGTACGCGGCCACGAAAGTCTCCACATCCAGGAATTAGATCCGGCTGGCGACCTCGAACTACATTTCGGCTACCAACAAGGTTCCGTCTTCACTGGGGACAGTAGTTCCTGTTTAGTTCCCGGTCACATTGTGAAAAGGGTCTGCGCTCTTAAGTTAGTCATCACGAGACCGCCAGAATGGTATGTGGGCATAGTGTGGTTTGCTCTTTATCTCTGCATTAGCATCATGCTCCAAATCGCCGGGACAAAGGTAGCTCAAATAGGATCTCAAATCATGTCTGTCTTTATTCTCATCTTAACCTCGGTCTTTCGGGGTCAAGGCATTTCAGGTCCAGAGTCAAGAATGATTCCGAGTTGGAAAGCATGGCCCGGGGCTAAGTATGGGGCCGCACTTGTGGGTAAGACGCAATCAAGAGCACAAGCTGGAGTTTGACCTGCCTGAAGCCAGAATTTTGCATTCACTGTCTGTCAGAGTTCATGCTTCAAATTTTCGATATCTCCGTGATACTGAATCAGAACCCAATGCTCACGAGTCCGCGACCTTATTCTGCAAGACAAGGCGACGGGGCCTTATCTACTATCCACTGTGGCATCAATAGCTGTAGGCCGACTTCACCTGATCAGTTCCATGCTCAGCCATCCACTCGGCTGCCTTCAGATACCCCAAGATATCATGACCGTTTCCGCCGAACTCACCGCCGAAACGGCCGACCACCGCCTTGGGCAAGATATACCGATGGCCTCTCCAAGATCGAAATGCAAGATGATGGATATGGACTGTTATGTCGCGATGGTTGAGGAAATCCCATGCCCGGATCTGGTACGTTTTGTATAGTTGGTTCAGAACCGTGTAGTAGCCCCGATCCCCGGCTGCGACGGCGGCAAAGGTGAGGTGTTGAACGAGCGACCCGAGTTTCTCGTCTTGTGCCTATGGTTGCGGCGAGGCGGACGGGGAACCCCATGTGTGCCGAATTCTCTCAAGAATCTCTGTGAATGCCATGCTAGTCGCCACTCTGTCAGTAGCCACATTAGTCCCGAATAGTCATACTCACATGCTAATTCCGCCGCCCATCGAGAACCCAGCAACGATGATCTGCTTCGGCGTTGCACCGCGCGCAGCCATATCCTGCACAGCTATAGAAAGCGCATCGTACGTCCCCGACCGGATCGCGTGCCACATATCGCGAAAAAAGCTGTGAACCCGGTTGCCATTCTCATACACAGGATATGACGGCTCCCACCACCCTGGGCCTTTTCCATTGGTCCACATGTTCATGTGGAGTTCGTTTGGATCCGAACCAAGGAAAGCGATGGTGATCTTTTCGCCGTTGTGGACGACAAGGCCTCTACGGCTACGATTCATCCCGGTATTGAGTTCAGAGACAGTTAGGTCTGGGTTTTCATAGTGGTCTTGAAATCCGGTGGCTATAGCACTGATATCAGGGGTAATAGTTGATCGCCACAAGACGCCGGCCGCATCTTTAACATCCTCCCACTGCGAGAGGCCGTCTTGCAACCTAACTAGGCCCGTTTTAGTCGCACCAGCTCCCATAGAGAATTAGGTCAAGTAGGTCGCGCAGCCTCGACGTGACGATATATCCAGTGTTAGAAATAGCGCTTTGAAGGCGACGTTCCACTTTGGTTGAAGATGAAAACCTGGCGCGGCGTTAGCCTATCAGGCGCAATGTATTACTAAGATCATGTACTTATGTGTAACATAATAATCACGTTTCTCAAATGATAATTGCGGCGCCCGTGGAAATAGTTATCCCAAACAAAGCCTCAACAATTACGCAAACTATGACGTCCAGAACAAACGCTCTTTTTCATACAAGAAGTTATTCTAGGCTACTGGGTTTCAAACAGTCGCATCTATGAATCAAAATTTGCTCAGAACGCGGAAATTCAACAGAATTAGGGCCCTCATTTAGTGCAAACTCCGCAGAGGCAGACTGGTGCTATATCTGAGTATTGAATATATTCAACCTATCCATACCTTCCAACACTACCTTCAATTCAACTTGTTCCATTTCTCAATCTACATGTCAAGCTGGATCTGTGTCAATCTCGGATGCCTTCATACGTGCCCAATGATACATCACGTTTATATCCCACCCGGCGCAGAATGCGATGTACACTCTACTCCTTCTAGTAAGGAATCACGCATCCCCAACCACCCCTAGGAACTGACATTGGGTGTGTTGGAGCTGTGGTCAGAACTAACGCTGGGGAATGAATTCACAATGGTCGCCAGGCGTCATCGGACATTACTTCTTGCACTCCCCCTCTATGTCCCGCCGCTGAACTCCATCCAAGCATGCCTTGGGGCGTATGTAGTTACAGTAATCGTGATTTCACCTTGCGCAATGTGCTGAGAACTATGGTTCATCCCGTACTTGATTCCTGCAAGCGTGGTAATAGCTATAGCTGCGACAGCTCCGACAACGATGAGAATTCCTCATACTCAGCGTATGTAGTTCCGCTTTGACTTCTCCACGGAGCGAGTCGGCTCGACGTCTCGGGGGAAATACGGATGGTCTGGGTCAGAAAAATCGGGAGCATCGTTGAAGTCTTTCGCATGGGTTGGCGGCAGGACTATGTTAGTCGTGGGTTTTGGTGATCACGTTGCGTGCTAGACACGGACTACAGAAGGAAATGATCATTTATACAGGCGAAGAAGTGTCAACCATGAAATAGTTGGATTGAACAAAGCCACGCTGGCTGTTGATTCACAATGTGGGTATGTTTGACGTGAATTCACAAAGTGAAGATGAACAACGACCCAATTAATCCGGAGTTCCGTGATCCCTGCGCCGTTAACATTCAAAACGAAGAACTATGATTGCGCAATCGGGCGGTTGAAGGCCATGGCCATGATTACACGTGTATCGTGAATTTGCCCATATCGTTCTTTCCGTACTTCTTAGCAAAGGTGCATTGGTGTTTTCTGTCCATGACTTCGTTGTCGCTTCGCGCGAGTGCGGATACTGAATATTACTTGGGAAAGCTCCATTAATATAAGTTCTGTAGCATGCGGTGTCTGCTTCTAGCCATTCTTTGTCGATCCCCAGGAAGTTTAATTTGTCTTCGCCAGTAAGCAGCGAGAAAGTCTACGACCCCCTGGTGCTGACTGTGCTGTGCGGACTCAGCATTTCCGCCCCGCCCCGCACCTCCACAGGTCACCCGACGGAGATCTCTGTTGCGGCATCGATATTTCGACAAGCATAATATTTACACTTGGGGCATGGTTAGAGGGGCTGGGCGTATAAGGGCCAGGTCGCTCACGCGGATTTCAATCTTATCAGCTCAAGTCCTAGTTCACCGCTGGACAAAATGACAATCGCTAAGCCCTCCCCCCTGATAGTCACTACCGTAATACTTGCTTCTTATTTTGTCTTTAGACTTCTTCGTTTTGGACATCGCGATAAGCGTCTCCCTCCAGGCCCTCCCACGCTCCCCATTCTGGGGAATGCGCACCAGATTCCATCGAGGAACTTCCATAAAAAGTAAATCGGGTGGAAATCCATCCCGAGTGGGGCATTATCTGACAGTGCCCAGGGTCAAAGAATGGAGCGATCATTACGGCAAAATATTCTCGCTCAAAATTGGCGCTGGCACTATAATCGTGCTGAACGACCGTCGCGCTGTGCACGATCTCGTCGATAAGCGAAGTGCGATATACTCCGATCGTCCACTTGATCACAATATAGATGTCGTGATGGGAGGGGAAAACACCGCACTAATGAATGCGACGCCCTTGTGGCGGGCGGAAAGGAAGGTTATATCGCAGATGCTCACTCCGACAGTCTTGGACGACAAGATCGGAAAAATCCAGAATGCAGAGTAAGGCCTGTGCACTTATGGCCCTCGATGAGACTGATGCATTTGTATAGAATTTCCCAGCTCATGCACGACCTCCTAAACACACCAGAGAACTTCTCGGATCATATCATGCGTACCACCTCATCTATATCCAGCATTCTAGTATTTGGACATAGATCCCCAACCACGGATTGTTGGTGGAACACAGTATGTTACCCGTGTTCGTAGGGAAAACTTATATTTCACTAACAACGAAAGTCGGTATATCACGTAATGGATTTGGTAAGGCCGTCCTCTATACGTTTTACAAGTACACTTGACTAACGCGTCCTCAGATAAACCAATGCCTCGAGCCTGGATCATATCTTCCCATCGAACAATTTCCCATTCTCAAACTCATACCCGATCGCTGGGCGCCATCCAAGGCTCGCGCCAAACAGAGTTACCAAAGAATGACAGCTACATGGATTGAAGCTCGACGAAAAATTGGAGAACGCCGAGCGAAGGGTGATCATCGAATATCCCTGGCGGACCGACTCCTCTCTCGGGAGCTGGATTTAGGGCTTCCGGTCACTGATCATCAGATTTGCAACTTCTTTGGCACGGTCCATCAGGCAGCCGCGGATACTACATCAGCGATCTTGAGAACTGCGATGTTGTTTCTCGCAAAACACCCTTGGGTGCAGGAGAAGGCACGGCTGGAGCTGGACAGAGTGTGTGGGACGGACAGAATGCCACAGTGGTCGGACTTCGATGCGGCTCCGTATATCAACTGCATCATGAAGGAGAATCTCCGCATTCGGCCTGTGTAAGAGTTTCTGTGATATTCAAATACCATCACAATCTCTCATGGAAATTTCCTTTTGCTAACCTAATACCCTGCAGTGGACCGGTCGGATTCCCGCACAGGGCAAGCCGGGACGACTATTTCGACGGCATGCTCATTCCCAAAGACGCCTCAATCATCATCCCCGCATGGGCACTTCAACACACCGACGTCGAAGACCCGGAATCCTACAACCCAGACCGCTACCTCTATCACCCAAAAGGTGCAATGTACTACGCCGGCAGCCCTGACTATATGAAGCGCGACCATTATGCGTATGGGGCAGGAAGACGCATTTGTGTTGGTATCCATCTTGCGGAACGGACGCAATGGCGTGTAATCGCTAGACTACTGTGGGCTTTCAAGATCGAGCCGGCGGTGGATGACAATGGGACGGAGTGCGAGCTTGATCAGGATGCATATAGAGATGAGTTTGTTCATCAGCCTAGGGATTTCAGGGTTACTATTACGCCGAGAAGCGAGAGACATGCGCAAGTCGTCCTAGAAGATTTTAAGGCTGCGGAGGATGTTTTAAAACAGTGGGAATAGCAAGAAGTGGTCGATGTGAATCGATATTGGCTTTTCGATGATTTTCGTAATAAACCATGTCCTCGACGGTTCTAATTAGTATGAAAAGGAGCCATTGCAGCAAGACTTGTACCCACATGCAGAACAACTTAAAACGCCTGCACAAACACCCTCACCGCATTCAGCGCCACCGGATACGCAAACAACACGGCAGCTAGCTTATCCAACTTCGCCGGGCAATAAAGATCTCCCGCCATCTTCAAGAAGCTCGCCCAAACCATCCAACTGCCAATATACAAAATAATCCCCAACCCAAAGAAAATATAAAACCACCCTTTGAACTGTGCCATATCGACTGATTTCTTCTCCAACTGCTCTTTCCCCCTAATTTTCCTCACGGGATTAGATATCAATCGCCAAAGATCCTGCGCCGGGTACTTGAACGCCCGAATCGGAGCGCATTTATTGAGAGCACCTATGAGTAAAGCCAGAACTATGATGACGCACGGAATGAGCATGATGATGCCGCCAGCGTGGAAGACAGTGTATATCGCTGGCTTGGCGGGGTTTGTCGTTTTATTCGGGAAAAATGCGGCGAAGATCGCGAATGCCCCGGCGGGCGCACTGAAGAGGAGATCGGCAACCATTTCGTTAATCGCGATTTCCATCCAACTTGCGTTGATGAGACCCAGGATAGCGATTATAGGAGCAACACGTGGACGGATGGTCCAGATTAAGACTTGTTGGATCCAGTTGACGGTGTATCCTTGTTTCTCGATAATGATGCCCATGATGAATGGGATGGAGATATGGGTTCCGATGGAGATGAATATGGATAGGAAGTTCACTCTGACTTCTGTGATTTCGTATTCTTTGGTGCTCGAGAAGAGTCCCTTCCAGACTTGGGTATTGGAAAGTAGTGCGGAAACGAAGGCGATGAGGTTGGATATTCCAAGGTAGAGGAGGACTTTCCCGGCTCGAGGACAGGATGCTGCGCCACTGTAGACGAGATATTCCTTCGGGAGCCAGGTCGCTTTCTCGGCATTTTCGGTGACGCAGAGGGTGCTGTTTGTGCCGGGCTTGCTCGACTGTGCGTTTGTGCATCGAACATATTGTTCGGCACTAAGGGCGATCAGCATCTTACTGACTAGGGCTGGGCTCTGATACTTACGCTTGCATCTGGCAGTACATGAGGTTGAGGTTCTGTTGCCCACAGGGCTCTTTGTCACCTAGCTTGCAACATTTACTTCTGGGGATCTCATCTACATCCCATGTGCACGCATCCTGGAAGATTGGGGCCGGTGCTGGAAATGCGCATCCCTTTGATGCCGTGAAGTTGGCGACCTGAATGAATCCAGTGGGTATCAACGTTTGCTTATCGTTGCCGCCCACGATATCGGGGCAAGAGAAGTATTTCTCGAAACTAGGGCACGTCGTTAGCTTCCGCCTAGAAGTCAAATGGGCAGGGGATCTTACACCCCAAAGAAGCATTGCGTATATGCTTGCGCAAACGGTGTTCGCAGTTTGATATCGTGATTATCCGGTGAGCAGGAAGAGATATCTGTGAGCTCAGACGCGCAGTGCTTTGTTACAAGTGCCCAGAAATCTGCAGGAACGAAATCCCCGGTTGACCTAAATGTGGCGCCGAACTCGTCATTCAAAAGCGCAAAAGCTGGAGAAAACAGCAAGAACGCCCAGAGAGCAAGATTCTTGGATCCCATAGTCGTCGCAGTCGTCGCAGGCGTCGTGCCGTGGCTGAGTGAAGTGTCCAAGAAGAAGGGATCCAGAAGAATCCGTACAACTACTTCACAATCTCCGCTGAAGCATCGCGCGCACGCCCGTCGCAACAAATAAATCTAGAACACAGCCATGCAACATCCCAAAGGGGAACCGAGGAGTATGCTTGCATCTTTCGGCTGCCAGCCATTCACGTCTGACGGAGTTCAGCTTTCTTTTCAGCTTTCATCTTGGCGAGACCACTCACCCCTCGAATTCGCGACAACGTTCGCTCGCGTAGCCACAATGTGGAATCACGAGATCCCTTGCATCTCACGGCGGATTCCATGTTTCCAATGAGCTGTGCGTCGAAGCGAGAAAGAGGCGGGTGGCTGGTCTCGTCCTTGGGCACGGGAAATTGCCAAGCCCCACGACCGCAGAAGCAAAGGAGGGCTTGCATGTCGAAGAATAAGACGGCCAAAAGGCTCTCCATAGGCCATAAGCCTCCTAGGATGGAATGAGATAACAGATCGGGTGTGCATTTGACTGGAGCTTGCCCCCACTCCCATACTCATTGAAACTGAGCTGGCTCCTCTGGTCGGACCACACTCAACTCGTCGCCGACACAAACGCATCGAGAAGAATATCAAGAAAGATGGACGCACCGTATATTCCGCCACATCCAGGCGCACCGCCTCAGCCCCAACAAGCATATCAAGCTCAAGGCCACACCATCCCGGCGCATCCAGGCGCACCATCTCAACCACAGCAAGCGTATCCAGTTGCAGGACATGTCATTCCTCCGCATCCAGGCTCGCCGCCTCAACCACAACCACACTCACAATTCCAGCCGACAAGCCCGCAAAATGTGATCCCACCCCACCCCGGCGTCCCTCCAACCCTCCTCCCACCCCAAGACGACCCCTACAGCCACATTCGCTCCCTCCCCATCTTCCAACTCTCCACCCCCGCAGACCTCGAGCGCCTCGCAAAAGCGCACGTCCAACTCCAAAAGATACGCCAGGACGTCGCTCACGATTACATGGCGCCGGTAGCCTATGGCGCAAACGGCATCTCCACCAAAATGCGAACCGGGACCATCTCCCATGCCGTGTTAACACGCTGGGCGACGCCGAAGGGCTTTGTTGGCAAACCCGAAGACGGAGGTGAAGACGAGGGCGGGATAATTGTCGATGTGTTGGAGCACCGGGGAAAGTATACGTGGATGGGGAATGCGATGCATGTGCGGTTGAGCCGGGACGCTACGGTTTTAGTGCGGGAGAAATACCATATCAGGCTCAAGGAGGGCAAGACGTGGGTGAAGGCGTCCAGGAAAACATGTGAGAGTGTGAAGTTGCAGTTGGGAAATAAGAAGAAGGGGGATATGGTTGAGTTGGGGATGGTGGGGAGGTGGGAGAGGTGGCAGAGTGTGGAGGAGAGGACTAGTATGTTGGCGAGATTTGAGAAGGAGTATGTCATGCCGAAGATGCCTGAGTAGATCAAGAAGCAAAGAGAGTGAATTCTGATCTGGGAAGCTGGTGAGATAAGAATGTTTTATGGGAATTCTGGGTATATCTACAGCGAAGGGAAAGTCAAGTTGGTACGGGCTAGCCAAAGACTTCCATCATGAAATAATATTCAATCTCCCTACCCTCCTGCCTGCCACGTGCCGTCATTGCAGAGCATCTGTCAGCCAACTGAAGGCCAATGACTGGTGCACCACAGAAGAAGATCCCTACTTTGATCTCGTCGTCATCATCACTTCCACTCTCCCGGTCCTTCTCCAAATTCTGTCTCGCAGAGAGGACTTTACGCCTGTCTTCATAGTGATCGTTCATGATTGTAGCAAGGTCGGGACGGCCAAACCTGGTGGGATTTAGGAGACCTGTGAGAGGCGAGTATGGATGATCATCGGTCAGATACTTTTCGAGCAGCCAGCGGAACACATGCGTTGAAATAGCCTTCCGTTTCTGGGTGACATGGGTCTCGATGCGGATATCGAGATGCGACCTATCCTGGTTCCCAGCACGAGAAACTTCGTTGAGCAGATCCGAAAACCAAAGCAGATTATTCTTATCACGCACCATCCAATGGAAATCCACACGTCGATGCCCTTCGTACAGGAACGGGGACGCCGGCCGGCCATTACGCGTATTTCGTTCTTGGGATTTGGTCCGCTCGAGTTCGTGCACCTGCAAGTTGGTCAAGATACCCGAGAATGGAGTCACTCCAATGCCGGCACCGAAGACGATTGAATACTCGAAGTCGTAGAATTGCTGAGCGGGCGCACCGAATGGGCCGTCTACCCCAATCTTGATGGTAGTTTTCCCGCCACCTTTAGCTATGTCGCGTAGCTTGTTCGTCCAGTCGCCGTCGGCTTTGATATGGACATACATGGTGTTTCCAAAGCACGTAGAAACCGTGAATGGGTGCCATTGGAAAAAGGATATTTGTGGGACTTGTACGAACACGTACTGCCCTGCTTTGTAAGGCCAGAAGCGGAGAGCGGGGATCTTCGCGGTGATTGCGACCGTTTCTTCGTCAAGGTGTTCGATATCCGCGTCAAGGTGTCGGAAGCCCATGAACAATCTCCAAAGTCGCTCGCATATAACGAGTAGTGTTGGAAATGCCAGCCAGTATCCAAACATGGGGAATTGGAGGAGACCCAAGGTACCGTGCAACATCATAAGAGCAATGATTGGAAACATGAGAAGGTGGCCAAGTTGGAAGACTTCGTAGCTCCACTTCCTTATCTGCGGTATACTCATCAATGCCAAGAGGTAGAAGGAGATGAGAGCCGTCAGTCCCGACTAGCCGGGCCTCGATCGTACATAATCGCCGTATCTGCGAGGCACGTTCTCTTCTCCGATGACTTTTCCAACGCTTTCCTGGCGTCCTGGCTGACTGCCGAAGATGAAGGAACCAGTCAAATGTCCAATGGCGTGCAGCGTTGCGAAGCAGAGTGCGACGATGGACATCTTGATATGAAACGACTGCGACAAGTCCCAGTTGATGAATCGCGAAATGAAGTAGAATCGCCGTGAGAATGTTGAGAACCATCGCGACATGGAAAGTATGAGGAAAAAGAAAGTTGGGTAAAGCACGCCCGCGGACGTCTTCGCAACCACGGCACCCCATCCAAATGCCGGACGGTACTGCGGAGCGGTGATGTACTTGACGAGCTGCCATATCCCAAATGCAAGCTGAGTCAAAACCACGAAGGCCATAAACAGGATCTGGGGGCCTTCCACGGCCCAATACGCGCGGACACGTCTCCAAATGGACATCTGTTTCAAGTAGTCGTCTTCATCCTTCGCCTGCTTTTGATCCTGTCCCATGGATGGGATCTGCCACTCGCGTACACTTTTCTCGAAGTCGACTCGAGGGATTTTGTCCTCTCGTGTTCCAATAACCCCGCGAAGGAACTCATGTCGGGCTTTGTCCCCACGGGCCCCATGGTGAAGATTATGGGGCTGCGGCTTCGGTGCTATCTCTTTGTGAACTTGGTTAAGTTTCCGTTCGAGCTTCCAGTAGTCGATATTGTCGTCATCGTTCTTGTCGAGGTCTTCGATGAAGTCGTAGATTTCCTTATCTGTCAAGTATTGGCGTGGGGCCATCTCCTAGGGCAAAATGAAGGCTGCGGAATATGCGAGATCTTGCATTGCTGGCCGCGGACTGCCATCTTTCTTGTACAGCAGATCACCGTTTACACTTTCTTGACCTATGCCTATACTTACGTACGCTAAGGGGTATGCTTGGCATATCATCAGCGATGCTGGCGGAGCGCGGTGCTGAGGCACCTTTTGCGCAGGGACGGATGTGGTGGTTTGCTGCAGAGAGGTTTTGGGCAGGAGACACGAGAGTCTTGGACGAGTGCCTAGGTGGCGACGCGTCACGACTAGCGGAGAACATGCCTTGGTGTTGGATCGCGCCCAGGGCACCAGTTCATCTAGCCAAGGCTCCCGGCCCAACAGATGCTTGGTGGGACATCGTAGTCGCACAGCTTTCGAGAGATACACTCTGGACGGGGCGGAGCGGAGTCCGCCTGGAGGTCGTTGGCGATGTTTCCGGTTCTAGCCCCGGACGCTGACCCGTGGGAACCCCACATACTTCGTCGACGGCTCTGCCAAGGCTGGGGTCCCCTGACCCATGTTTCTGGGACCTTGGATTATTTTTACGGTTTTCGTGCAATCTTCTAAAAATGATATCGCCTCCCTTCCAGTGTTGTCTTGATGTTGGCCCTCGATGGCGTTAAACTAAGGGCTCTAAATGCGCATAGGCTACAGCATTCACTTTGACACCTTCGAAATCAGCATGCTACAAGGCACCTGGGCATCTTCCCAAAGGCTACTGGTGAGCTCTCATTAGCAAATCAAGAACCAGGCTGCGGAAATGCAAGGCTTCCCATGCGCCACACACCAGATTCCGGACTCCCACCTTGCAGCTTTGCTGCGATACCCCAAAACCACAGGCGCGCCTATAGGAACACAAAAGTCACTTGGACAATGTTCGGGCCGGGGGGGCGGGGGGGCGCATTCGTAACTCAATATAATTTGGGGCACGACCTATATATAATTCTTCCCGTTTGACAGGGCCTGCATCATGCCTGCATGATTTGCTTGCAATATCGCCATGCGTTGCTCGTGCTCATATTGCTGCTGTTGCATTTGCATCTGCTCTATTTGCTGCTGTTGCATTCGTAGCATATGCAGTTGAAGCGCCTCCTCTTGCTCCCTCGCCTGCTCTTCGGCCATTGCCCTCGCTCTCTCCTCCTCCACCATAGGATCTGGACCCGCCGGAAAACACTCGCGAGGTACTTGTTGCTCTAGGAATTCGCTTCCAGTCTCCGGATCGGATAGTCTGGGGAGTTCCCATAGGAGATGATTCAAGCGCTGAAACAGATCATCGGGCTTCCTCAACGCTGTGAAGAGAAAAAATTCCTCGAACCCCAGTCGTGATAGAATTGGCATTCCGTTCGGAACTACGGGAGTGGGTGGGTGCATCGTTGTGTAATAACGGCCAGTGTCTGCCGGATCCATAGGGAACTCGCGCGTTGCCATACGGTAATCCAATGGAAATGAGTTGTAGACCTTTGCCAGCCAAGCGTCGCATTCGTGCAATTCTGTCGGCAGAGCGGATTCATTTGTGGCTACCGCTATCGCTGGAAATTCCGGCGCAGTGAAGCCAAAGGCCAACATAAATTTGCAATAATCTCTTGGGTTGAGTTGCATGGTAGAATTGGAGTCGAAGTGAATGAATAAGGCTGCAATAAGGCGCTTAAAGATTGGCGATACATCTTTTTCCGGGGTCAGAAATGCACCCCAGTACGGGCGCTCGAAAACTGGCGACACGACCCTTGCCGGTGTCAAAGATGCACCCAAGTACCCCTCTGACCCAAAGAGAGATTGGGAGTTGCACGCTGCAATTGTCTGCGTAGAAGTTTCTAGACATCTCTCTTCCTGCTTCGCGGAAGGGAAACTATCTTTTTCCGGGAGAACGAGTTTATGGCCATGCATATGAACCTCGTAGCTGTGATCCGCGATGTGTTCGCCCGAAAAGGACTGGGTGACATGACAATCCGCGCACGAGTTATACTCCGGACATGTCACGCACCGCACGAGAGCTCGAGTCGGGGGAATTTCCGTGCGACAACAACTACAGGTGATTGTGTTTTGCGGCATTGTTGATTCCTTGATCACAGTGAGTCTGGAGAGGGGGCACCAGTTCTTTAACCTTTTTTCCGACGACAGGTTTCCTTTTTCTTTCGGGCGTCGTTGTGGCGCCGAATATGCGCCTAGCTGAAAATGGAAATTGGGAAATATGCAGAGGAGAATCGATACAACCACTCATTACATCACGTCCAATTTTTAACGAGAAGGCGTAGCACGGCCCCGCATGTCAGAAATTATTAAGCGAGCACAACAGCGGGCCATCTCGTGTGCTATAGATTGTTGAACATGGTATATTCCCTCTCTTCGTCCGTGGGGCTTGTTAGAAGTGCTCACCTGCTTACGCAACCAACTCGCTTATGCAACACCAAAACGTTTTCCACACACCAACTTCAAAAACCAATAACTCAACAACCACGATGGATCTCAAGGAGATAATTAATTCAATTGCTTCGCTGCCTTCTCCCGAACAAAATGAGTCGTAAATTGAGCCAAAAGAACATCGCTCAACTGCGTGGCGCCGTTAGAAAGGAATTACTGGCTTAAAACACGAGGGCTACGAAAAGCAACGTTTACTTAAAGCCTAAGACACTAAGACCCTCATTAAGCATATAAATCGTCTAACGCTTTGAGGGCTACCACCTACCAAAGCTATAGTTCAAAACTTCATTGGAGAGCTCTCTGAGACGCCGCCAGGCAAGAACTATATTCAGAAGTTTCTTAAGCGCAACTCCGATTGATTGTCATCAGCCTATCTCAGGCCATTTAATATCAAGCGTAAACACGCTAATAGCCCTGCTTAGATAGAGCCTTTCTACGACTAATTAGGGGAAAAGATCAAGAAGTACAATGTACAGCCACACAATACGTACAACATAGATGAGAAAGGCTTTTTGCTAGGTATCCTTACAATAACAGAGCGAATCTTTACAAAAGAGCTTTAGGAGAATGGCTACTTAAAGGGTGCTAGCACAGATGGCAATCAAGAGTGGATTACAGTTCTAGCCGCTATCTGTGCTAATGGTAGCTGGGTACCTCCAGCTCTCATCTATCTAGCTAAAAATGAGGCTCTAATAGACTCCTAGTTCTAAGATTTTAACCCTAAGGAGCACTAATCGTACTTTACTAGCACAGAAACAGGCTAGACGAATAATAAAGTAGCAATTAAGTAGGTAGAGAAAGTCTTCGATTAAGAGACTAAGGCCAAAGCTCGCCATAGCAGGGACTGGAGGCTTCTAATACTTAATGGCCATGGCTTACACGTTACTATGGGCTTCCTAGAGTACTGTATAAAGCATAGAATTCTCGTTAACGTACTCCCGCCGCATACTACTCATCGAACGCAACCTCTGGATCAGGCTCTATTTGGCCCACTTCAAAGCAACTACTCCACAGAGCTCAGCAAGCATATGCACCAAACTCAGGGTCTCTTAGCACTTACTAAACGTAATTTCTTTAAGCTGTTCTACACTGCGTAAGTTAAAACCTTTATAGAAAAGAACATCCTATTAGGATTTGAGCAGTGTAGTATTTGCCCCCTTAACAAGAGCGCTGTGCTTGATAGCTTTAAAACAAGGCCTTCAAAACAGCTATCTTGGCCCCAGAGTAGTAGCTCTACTAGCTCAAAGCTCTCAATAAAAGATAAGAAGCGAATTCGTCAACTTCTCTGCTCAGAAATTAGTACTACTACTGCCAACGGCCGGCTGCTTAGCAACATGATCCTCCACCTTCTAGATATAGCTATTCTTTTAAGAGATAAGGTAGCTAATCTTAGAGCAACTATAGTAGCAGAAAAGAAGAAGGGAAAGCGTGGCAAGAACCTTACAGAGCTTCTACGTGCTAAGGATAAACATAATTAACTGTTCTTTAGCCCTGCTAAGGTAGCATGGGCTAGGGAGCTTTAGCAACAAAAGGAGGACAAAAAACAAGCTAAGATTAATCGCAAAATAGCTAAGAAGCTTAAGCGACAGCAGAAGAAGGTTAATGAGGAGGCTGCAAAGCAATTAAGGAAGGAGGCTCGTGAGAACAACAAGCGCATGAGGGACGCTAAGGCAGCTGCTAAATCTCTACTCCGCGAGGAAGCAAAGGTGGCTCGACAGCTCAAGCTACAGCTCTAAAATGACACCTAATTAGCTAAGAAGACCCTAAAGAAGCGTATTGTCAAGAAAACTACTATACGAGAGGAGATAGTTAAGTACTATAAAGCAAGGGATAAGGAGGAAGGTGTTGCAGGCCGATCTCGGCCTCGGAGGCAACGGCGACGGCCAGCTTACTTGAAGGACTTCGAAATATATAAGGATTTATAGCTCTGCGCACGGGGATAGTTACACTAAAAATTCGACCAAAAACGATTTATATAGAGCTCTAGAGCTGCATTTTTTGGTGATGGGTCGCACGGAGATTTCCGTTGCACGAGCCACTCGGTTGCGTAAGCGGGGGAGACCTTCTACTTCATTATCATCACGGATCAGGATCGTGTGCAGGGGCAAACTTCAAAATTCAGCATCCATCAAACAGAGTGTTAAACAATATCCGCATGAAAGAAGACTCTTGCTCTTCAATTCTCCTAACATCGACGCTATGCAGCGCTACTATTAACACTCGCGTGTAGCACAATGTGGAGCTTGTGCAATCCTAGACTTCCATGGGACTTCTGGTCGAGCCACTTGGACCTACTGCGACCGGAGCTCTACCACGCCATTATATGGAAACATTCCACCGAATTAGACCATCCCAATCTAGATTACGACCCCGATACAGCCAATATTATCAAGGCAGAAATGCACCATGCACCATTGGATCTTTCCTTTCCGTTGGTTGAATTATACTTCGATCTTGAGCAATTGCGAATCTTTCGGAATTAGCACTGCTTTTGCGGCCAGGTTTCAAAACACAGTCTGAAAGTCTAGCCCTGTCAGGTAACAACACACTAATCCTGAAGGAACTCACATTACGGAGTCAGATCATGGACTCGAAAACGGATCGGGTTTCACGCTCGACACGTCCGAATTCTCCGGTGAATGAGAATTCTTGCCGATACGCCTGTGAATTCCCACCACTCAATTCAATGTGCTGGAACCATGGGCCTGGGCAATCACTCTGATACATACATTCACAATGAGCAAGAGTAAAGGTGGGATTCTATAAGTCCTCTACGACCATTTTAAAAAGCCCCCCGCTGCACCAAATCCGCGCCAACCTCCACGCAAACTCCGCAATGAATAGCGTTTGCTCTCTAGGCGCCGATGAATCCAAACCTGCACCAGAGCCATACCGCATCATTTCTCTCACCAATATGAAACTAGAGTCATATATCAAGAACACTCTACGAAAGACAGCCAAGTTTGGGGACACTCCGACCCCTGCGACGATATTCCCTCCCCATCCATCGTTCCCCATGCCGACTCTGTGCAAGGGCAAATCGAACCGAGTTCTCCTCTTCAGTGGACAATTTAACCCACCGCACATTGGCCACAAGCTTCTTCTCAGCCACGGTTTTTTCCGAAGCGCTTACTCAAACATCATTGCGGCTTTTGTCCTTCCGATGCAGAACCGAGCACTCCGGGCCAAGTTAGCCCTCGAGAAAGATCCCCTGATCCTGACTCGAGAACAGCGTACTCAACTCTGGGATGAAGAGTTGCTGAACCCGTGGAATTGGGTATTCTCGCGGCGGAAGAAGCGGTTCCGGAAGTTCTGGGATGAGTTGGTGGCATGTACCCGCAAGGACGGATTTCACTTGGAGCCCGTCTTACTTTGCGGACCGGACTATATTTCAATGAACAAGGGATGCAAGGCCTGGAGGTGGGGATACGAAAAGGTGATCGTGGCCGAGATACTCCGACCCCCGGACTTCATCATGCCATGCGGAACGATGGTACGTGTTTCGGGAGCCATGGATTGGGTGGAGGAGCGGTCTCGGGGTAAAGATCATGGTATGTGCAGCGAAGCAAAGAAGGCTTTGGCTTACGCTATGCTCTGCCTTCTTTATCCAGAGTACCTGCAGGCGCTCTCAGAGTTCGGTTAGTTGCCTTTGAACAAGTTCTTTGAAGTTACTGACAATAACTAGACAAAGAGACGTTACTGGAACAATCTAGTAAGTTGCTCGCACAATGTATGAAAGAGAGCGGACGCCCTCGGGTTTGCAGTAGTGTTAAGGACAAACGCGGCCGATTGTGTTACATTCCCATCGGAAAGGTGATTTCCCAAGCAGAAACATCTGTTATCAGCTCCACACATATACGGAAACTAACAATGGAGTTACCAAATGATCAGCTGCTGGATGCCCTCCGCCCCTTGGTACTCAATCCTGAGATTCTTGTGTCGTTGGGGAAGGGGTCCAACAAAGACAATGAACCGGACTTAAGGAAATCACGATTGGTGCGGTGGATCTAGGTATTTGCGAAGGCCATGAAATATGAGCCCGGCTCTGCGACCATTAGGGCTGACTTTCCACTATAGCGATGGATCGCGATTTGGAATAGCGACGACACGGAAGGTCAGCTGGGCCTGGATTGCATAAAGTAGAAAATTTGATTTTGATCATACTGAAAACCTAGCTCGCAATAAAATGGTCCACCAAAATTGGTGAATCTCGAAAACCCTCTCACTTTTGTCTTGGTCGACTAAAACCAGTGATTGCACCGGTGATTGCGCTGGTGGTTGCGGCATCTGAGAGCATCTCTACCGCTGACCCTTACCATTGTGACTCGAGAAACTGACCTAAATACAGGAATAAGACTCGCTTCTCACTCCAAAAGGGCATTCCTCGTTTTAAATGATTCAATTAACGTGGTTGGGGTCCATGGTAATGCTCGATCTCCCGATCCCACTCCCGAAGTTGCAAAAGCGATAGGTAGATAGTCGCGTCGATTACACATAAGGCAATCTGGGTGGCACTTCCAATTCGGCTCTTGGTGCCGCCCCACTCCTCCACAGGTTGCACATGCTCTATTCGACCGATTACCGCGTCGTGGCCTCGATCTTGTGGAAATCATTCCTGTGAAATTGCTTCTAGCGCGTCCTGCCCATATACTAGGGACTGTGTTATCGACACCTTTTCCAGAAGCACTAAGGTTCTCGGTTGTCGACATAGGTTGCGGCGCAGCGGGGCAACCCGGAGCATGCGTGATATAATAGAATGAGAGTCCTTAGGGATTGAGATGGGGTATGGAAGAACCGGGAGCCTGTCCGCGGATTGATGTGGAGGTCGGCTCGAGCCACTGCAGGATATGATGCGTTCTGACTTTGGAATAAGGAAGAGCCTTGGCCTGTAAAGGCGCTGCCAGTTTCTCCTTGTTGGGGTCCACTGAAACGTCCGAACCCGGAACCACGACCCGTACCATGACATGATCCACGGCTTGAACCATGACCTGAACCATGGTTAACACTTGAGGATGGCATGCTGATACCTAAGTATGATGGAGCTTCCTGATAAAGTGATGGCAAATGTTGGGTGTGTTGGTTGAGAAAACAACAGAAAATGTTGGAGCAAAAAGGTCAACCTTAATGCCCCTGTGCAGTATCTGGCTTATATATGCACCGTAACAGAAAAGGAAGCAGGATAATTTAAGGTAAAAGGCCAGCAAGCGACGTCAATGCAACATAATTCACAGTTCAGCCACACAGAATCGTCTCCACTAGTTGGTGAACAGCCCCGATTCTTTGTAACAGTGCACTCGACAGCGCATCAACGGGCGTGTGAGAGGCCATGATGCCTCTCTTGTTCGTCGCCATCTTCAGGGTTGCCCCACTCACTCCTGAAGCTATCATCCCACATCTCCTGCAATTTCTCTCCTTTTTCTTCCTCGCCTAAATCTTTCGTGCGCATCACTCTTTCCCATTTTCGCATATCCGCCCTGCTTATCAGACAACTGTGCATGAGTTCGGTCAACCCGTCCACGTTGAGCTTCTCGTCGATGAAAACCAACTCTTGCCTTCGGTCTCCCCATTCTCCCTCAAAGTCGGACCTGATAGCCTTCATGGTCTCTTCGTCAGCTGCCCAGTCGCCCACGCCAAGAGTACAGAACCATGGCATTTCGGATCCGAGGGTGAGCATCGCGCCTGCAGTGCTCCAAGAACCCACTTGTTGAGGACGAGTGGCAAGCCAAAAGATTCCTTTGCTGCGATGAAGGCCTTGAAAATATGGACAGGCTTTCTTATTCTCAAGGATCAATTGTGGATCCATTGGTTCGGGTCTGTTCTGCTCCGTATCTGTAGACACATCTTCGGACATCTCTTCATCGCCGCTGTCGTCTTCCCCTTCTGCATCCTCCACAAATTCATCTTGGAGTAGAATGAATCGTCCCTCAAGCGCTTTGTAAAGCTTCATTGGGTCGAAAGGACGTCGCGAACGGTATACAAAGCTTCCGATACCATATTCCACCGTCTCCGGTTTGGGAGCAACGCGTTTCTTGTCATGGACGTCCATGATTGTCATTTCGTGCAAGCTCCTGAGCCATCTTGGACCTGTGATCGCCTCGGCGAAATTGAACTTGCCGGTATTCAATATCTCTCTTACGTCAACCTTGGAGTATTTTGCCTCCAGTATTTTCGCAGTAGGGTTCAGAGTCTTCACGTATGCTCTGACGCGTCCCAAGGTATTTTTGTCGACTGCATCGATCTTGTTGATGATGATGACGTTTGCGAATTCGATATGATCTGCGAAGAGGTCGGAAATGGTTGGCTGGTCTTCTTCGGGCACTTCATCCTTGCCGTAGCGGTCTTGCAGAAACTCGGCGGTATCGAATTCAGCGAAGAACCTGAATGCGTCGATGACGGTGACCATCGTGTCAATGGTAGCGATGGTCTTCAGACCTCCGAGTTTGGCCCTGTATCGCGCTCGACGTATAAGCCCAAACAAAGTTCGAGCATCATTAATAGGGCGGCTTACACCTTCTGGAAGACCTCCATCTCATCGGTCTCCATTCCATCCGCATCGATCATTGCTTCGGTCAATTCAGTCGTGAATGTTTCGGCGACTTGTTGCGGCTCGCTAATGCCAGAGCTTTCGATGAGGACATGGTGGAACTTTTGCTCGGCCCATACCAGATGGGCCACCTCGGTCAGTAGGTCGCTGCGAAGTGTACAACAAATGCAGCCGTTTTGCATCTGCACCAGCTTCTGCCTTACGACGATCTCATCTCCATTTTCCTTGCCTTTGTCTTTCCCCGAGGTAGCGCTCGCTCGGATAATAGACGCTCCATCGATGTTGACCGAAGCCATGTCATTCACAATGACAGCAATGCGTAGCCCGTGATCAGATGAATGAAGAATATGCCTAAGAAGGGTTTTTTTTTCACTTCCCTCCGAAATATCTGCAGCCTCGACGACCGAGATCCCTGTTTGAATGCAAATCTTACGAGAAATCCAGATAGAACTGTTACAGGTAAGAGTTCTATCTTGCGGTCCTTCTCCTCTCTTTGCTCTGTTGGACTATATCTCCTTAATACTGGAGCCATAGTGTCCTCGTCTTCTTTTTTGTGGGATTGAAATCGACAGAGAAAAAGTGTGACGAAGAAATTTCATGGTGCGGGGGCGTACTGTGTGCGCGGCTGGCGTCAGAATATTCTATTTGAGCACCATAATGGCCACCCGCGCATTTCGCACCCCTACCCTCGGTCATGATGGCCAGGCCTTCGCAATATCTCCATCGTTGCCCACTTATCTCTGGCAGACTTAGCCAAATATAGTGGTTTAATTGGCAGATCTTCGGAAACGGAAGGTCACGTCGTACACTGTCAACCACCTGCAACCTTGGAAATTACCCAGGCCAGAATGATAATCACGGATTCTCCTTGTCTCTACTCTGTCTGGGTTCCACACAAGTGTTCTTGAAAGTTGATCCTCTGGCCATTGCAATCGCATAAAATGGCATACATTGGGTCCCAGCCTGGTAGATGGGCAGGTATTTAAGGTTGAAAATAATTCTCCATATGAATCGAGACCTCTAGGGTTGGTCTGCGAGCCTTTACACGGATTCATTGCTAACTGGGTTGACTCGAGGGAAAGTTGCTCCACGGCCAGATATCCGAACACTGTCGTTGAAACCTTGGAATCTTTGGCGCATCCAGCCTCCATGGTACGGCCGAACCCCGTCTCACTTCCTACTGCCCAAATATTACCCATCTACCGTTCAACCTGCGCCACGGCGGCGCTCAAATGCTTCTGATACGATCTCATTTGTCTCACTGAGTGCCCGGTATATGCAGCCACTTCCTGTCCGGGTATATTCCTCCCTTTATAATTAGCACATTGCAAAAGTTCAAGAGAGAAATTAGTGCTCACTGCCGGGATCGCTTCCGGCTACGTGAAATCCACAATATCAAACTCAACGAGCAAATTCTCCTTCTCCGCAACAGAGGAACATTTCGCACATTTGCTATTACCGGCAGTCAGCATCATCAACCCTTCCAGCCATCGCTTCTCCACCCCACTTACTTTCCATACCACGCATGCGACTTCTCAACTTCCGAAGGCGTAACCGTGCCGCGCTCACCGGCGCTCGAGACGAGCAGGTTCGTGTGGTTGCAATATGGTGCGAGACAGAGCCAGCGAATGAGGTATTTGAGGCGATGAACCGCGCTCGCTGCAGTCTGCGCTAGAACCCCGGTGCTGGGGCGGGAGCATTTGGGGAGCGCTTCATATTGGGTTTGAAGAGCCATGGCGGAAGCCGGGTTAATTGCGGAGGTGAGAGACCCGAGAGGAATCCTTTGGGTTTGCTGGGAGGTTTGCATGGATGAAAGGTAGACGATGACCAGACTGAGTCGGAGCGCAGTTTTAGCGTAGCAGCGGTTGCTATGAACACCGCTGGCTGGCGAAAAGTCGGGGTCAAAGTGATGAATTTGCTTGACTTACCATTCAATCGCCTGAGAAAACCCGATGTAATCACAGTTGGATAGAACGCCGCAAGAATGATGGCGATATGTAGTCTCACTATCATTCTGCCCATACCAAATACGCGATTGGCACAGCTAATGATCACACGATTGGCAGCAAATATCTCCATCTGCGTCATAGGTTCAAGGCGGCAGATTGTAGGTCAGGCACTCTCAACCCTTTACTCCTCTAATATGAAGGCCAGAGATCCATGGTGGATCATACATAGTATCGTCCCAGTCAATCTCCGGGTTGTCTTGCAAGAACCTGGGAATCGCCGCGCCGCGGAGGGGGAGAGGGGTCCATGTTTGAGCGAAAAGTGGAGGGTTAGGCGAAGGGGATCAGGTATCGAAGTTGACGGGGTCGGGAAACTCAAAATTGTGAATTGTTCTGGAATGTTTAGGAGATCGTAAGTGAAGCAGAAATAAGGACAACGTGAGGTATTTTGCAGCTAAGAACTCGTAACTTTTGAAGACTTCACGGGACAATCTAGAATTTTCTGAAAATACCCCTTTGACTGTAGAATAAGGACATGTATATTGAGACTTTCAATCGCAGTGTCGCTGTATGCTTTGCTGGTTGGCGTGAATAACCCTCCACTGGTGTGAACAGCCTCCTCGCAGGTGCAAACGTAGCACCACACGATAGATTCAAGTTCCAGCAAGCCCCTATCAATAATCAAACGCTCCCTCAAAGGCTCATCACAAATCACACATCACGCATCGTCTCACCATTATCTCCACTCCCTCCACTCCCTCCCCCCATTCCTCTCACTCCTAATAATCAAACCAATCCCACCACTCATCCACATCCTCCTCACCCCTAAAACCGCACTCCCGACATCTCGCATGGTGACAATGATTACAATGAAATTCAGGGCTCAGCCCTAAGCTCTTGTCCTAAAAAAGAATGAGAAAACAGGATTGCGAGAAAACACAGGAATTTGGAAGGATAAGACCAAACCAACCTTTCGCTCCCAAACGATGTCCATGTTCTCTTCGCCGCACTGGCAGCACCACCAATCCTTTAGGCCGGGGATGATGGAATCCTCGCCGTAGAACTCGTCCTGGTATTGGTTGTAGAAGTATTCTGAATTCATGTTAAAATGGATGAGTGGATAGTCTGGATGGCTTATAAAGCGTTTTGTGAGGTTTTCATTGCTGTGTGGTGGCAAGAAGTATCGGGAGCTTATGTAGTAGAAGAACAGAATAAAATTCTTGAAGTTCGCAGGGTTCAAAATTGCCAGCAGTCCTCTGTCACGTAATTTTGAGCGACACAGGAACAGTATGGAACATTCACCCACATCGAAATACCGGGCTCCACACGTCAAAACTCCCTCGCCGGCATCACAACTCCATAACAATCCCCAAAGCCCACGCCATCTTCCGGTAACCCCGCGACGCCCGTGAACCTCACTTCATCCCCGTCATTCAAATACCTCAACTCCGTCCCATTGCTCAAAGTCTTCGGCCTCTTTCCATTGAAAGTCTGCTCCAACAGACACCCGTGTTCATCATCCCCCTGCCCCGACACAGTCCCACTCGCGACCAAATCGCCAGTCCTCAACTCACACCCTCCAATCGTATGATGCGCAATCATATGCCTAAACGTCCAATACATCGTCTCGAACCCAACTCTACACGTTGTCTCCGTTGCACCGTTTCGCTTGAGCTGCACTTCGAGATTGATAGCATAGTTGACCGCATTTTTGTCGTCTATGAAAGACGACACAGTTTCATCACGCGGCGGGGCAGGAACCTCGAACTTCTTCAACGCTTCCAAGGTCACGATCCAGGGAGAAATTGTCGTTGCGAAATTTTTCCCGTTGAACGGACCGAGAGGGTTCATCTCCAAAGCTTGGACATCTCGCGCGCTCCAGTCATTCACGAGCACGAGGCCGAAAATATGAGCATCCGCATCCGCCGCCTTCAGCATCTGTCCCCCTTCCACCGGTTTCCCGATAACCGCGCCGACCTCCAGCTCATAATCAAGCGCTCGACAGGGCCCAAAGATGATGGTTTTCTGGGGAACAGTGTAATCCTCAACGAACTGTCCATGCGGCCTAACAACCGGTTTCGGGCTCACCGCGATACTAGAACTGCGTCCAGCGTACACGGAAGGATATTTCATGAACGCAGGGGGATAAGCACGAGTACCGGTGACGGCCTCGGAGGCATTCAGAACGTGGTCTTTCGATGCCGAGAAATCCGTGAAATCGCCGATTTGGACGGGGAGGTGGAGTGTTACATCTCCGATGGGTTCGGCGGCGCTGGAATAATCTCCCCGAGAGTAGGCTTTCTGGATTGTTGACCGCACTTGGGATTGGACATCCTTAGGTAGGGCGGCGAATGCGTTCAAAGCGGTCTGGCGAAATATTTCTGGTAGGGGTGCTGAGATGTGTTTGAATGTGCCCGTCTCAGCTAGGGGTCCGAGGAATATCACTTCATCACCAATGCGGGTCGCGGCTTGTGGTGTTGCCCTTTTCGTGGAGCTTGCAATGCCGTAGGGGACGTTGTTGATGCCGAAGTGAGATGCGTATGCAGAAGGCATGTTTCTGTAATGTACAGGCAAGCATCCAATCCTGGGTCGTTCTGACGATAGCAGCTGGGTCTTTCCTCAGCTCTTGTACAACGAGGCTCCTTGCCAACTGCCGTAAAGGCCTCGGCACTCGGGAGTTCTACTCCACATTGCAGTGAAGTCGAAACGCGAGGTGGACGATTTGGATATGTACGTGCACTCGATGAGGTGTAAGATGCCAGGAACGCGGAGGTGTCGGGCGGGGTACTCCACATCGGGAGCGCTAAGCCGCGCTGAGCCAGTGCGGGGTGAAAAGAGATCGACCCCGTTCATTGTCCTGCGAGAACTCTCACATCAACACCCAAGCAAGGCGCAAACTTCTAACTCGCATCGTTCCCCCTGTCAGGTCTATCAAGACTTTGTTTCACGCTGGCGCATTTACGAAACAGGATCACTATATCTTGTATCGACGTCCTCGGGTTAGGGTTCGGGCCGAGTGGGCACACCATGGGCCATGGCACTAGTCTTTGTGTTGATTCCCACTGATACGAAGCAGGGCTTTCAGAATTGACTTCGTGAGATGGGTCTCCGCAATCGATGTGCACGATGCTCTCTCATCATAGCAATAGCCATGCCTTAATCCTTCACAATGTTCACGATGTGTACGTTTTCATGAGCCTGGCGTTGTTCAGTCCGGCACAGGTTATAAAGCTATTTTGGGACGTACATAAATTCGATTCTAAAACCATACAACTTACAATTCCCAAGAGCAGGAACAGTGTTCATATCTGATTGAGATACCATACACGCCCCGCTTTCGATACGAAGAGCCTCAAACCCAAACGACTCGTATGGCTTCCAACAGGCACCGTGTATCGGATACCTTTAGCGTCTCTATGCAGTTCTTCAATGCGCACTTGGATGAAATACTCTGGGTCCAACAGCGGGCTCTACTTGCATCGGAATCAGGTGGGTCTCTAGACCTGACCGTTTCGACCAAGATACTCCAGAGCCCAGAAGGGGCAGAGGGTATCGAGGTGGTGTCACCTGCGTATGCTTTCGTGGCCGACTGGGAGTAACTTCGCCGGCGATGGCTCAACGAAACGGTAATGCCTCGAAAGTCCTTTACGGTAGCAGATATGTGGTTGTGGCATCGTAGGTGCAGTATGCCCTGGGGGACAAACAGCACCGGAATCTACAGCACGATCTGCATCTCGGGATTCTGCAAATGTCTCATCTGGGGGCTGAACCCACTAGGATATGGGCTGCCGTGAGGTTTCTCGTTGCTCACCAGAATTATTTTACGAATACGGATGAGCCCGTCAATACCGCGGTCGAGACTGTCCGATCAAATTTGGGCGACAAGTACAAATAACTCATTGAACTAGCATTATTGCCCCCTGTGGAATGACAGATCTTTTAATTCCTCGCTGGTCATCTCACTCTGATCAGCCTGGATTTCGACGAAGAAATTATGCCAATGTATCTATTCGAGGCCGAGGAAGAGGAATTGCTGAACCATGTCCAGGTAGCAGATTTTACGACGCCCTACACTGAACAGTCCATGGAAACAGATGATGACCATTGCACTATCTGCTATCATCCCTTTGGCGCGGATACGAGCGTAGACAGTGCCCCGGATAATCGTACTGAGCCTGCCGTGAAGACAGAGTGCGGCCACGTATTCGGAGCCCACTGTCTCCTGGAATGGGTAGGCACGAACGGCGGTCTCAACGTCATCTGTCCCAATTTTCGAGGCGTGTTCTACCCTATAAATCATATTTTCTCTCCGACAGCCCGACCAGCGTTTCCAACAGAGTGCAATACGATTAATACTTTTCGGCTCACTACGGCCACGTGAGTAGTAAGAAAAAAGCAGAACTCTCAATCGTAACGTTACGATTAAAGATCTGAGAAATTGAAACGTTGCGTTTGAGAGCCTTGGTAGGGAAACGTGGCAGTGAACGTTCTATTTTTAAGCAAGATTGCTAGTAAAAAGCTTAGTAACCTTGCTAGATCTAGAAGATATCAAACGCTACGTCATAACTTTTCACGAAAAGCTGAAAAGTTGAAAAATCTGAATCGTAAGTGAATCAAAAGTAACTTTTCAGATTGTGACCTTTGGCGAGCGGCAAAGGATAGATTGGGGTGAGGATATTCAAATCACCCGTTCGAGGGCGCTGGGCACCCCACGTGCGACGCCTGGCCTTCCTCCATAAGGGCCCGGCTTGGCTGGAGTCGGGACGCCTCCGTCACTGGCGTTTTTGTCCTACGGCGCTCTGGGTTAGAACCCATGTAGCTTTGAAGCGGAATATTATCATTACATTCCCGCAAAATTACAGTGTAGAGAGACGTTATCTAGTTTGTTCGACAAACCTTGTCGAGACTCAATCGCTCCTATGTGATGTAAATCTCAGTGATACTATCTACGCTCCCCTCCCTATCCATCCCCAACCCCTATCCCCATCCACCAAACACCCTCAGCGCTTACCACACTTCATCTACAACCTAACGTCCTCCCACTCCGCTCCCTGCGGAAACCCTAAATGAAACCTCCCGCACTTCGCCATCTTCACCTTACACGCGCCCTTCGTCTCAAAATCCACCACTCTTCCCCCAGCCCTATCTCCCTCCTCCCCCTCCCTCTGCAAAAAATGCGCATGCATCCTAGGCCCACAAATATCCTTCATCCACCCCGGCACCACGAACCCAAACACCGTTCCACGAACCCCATAGATCGTCTGCATCCTCTCAGGTACCTCGATTTCGATTTCCTTGAACTCCGTCTCGACCCGGAACGACACGAGCGAATTCACTGCCCTCGCATCCCCC
This sequence comes from Clohesyomyces aquaticus, assembly GCA_002105025.1. NCBI lineage: Eukaryota > Fungi > Ascomycota > Dothideomycetes > Pleosporales > Lindgomycetaceae > Clohesyomyces > Clohesyomyces aquaticus. The sequence continues at coordinate 48,118 of MCFA01000170.1, forward strand.
AACTCCTTCTTCTCCACCCCCTCTATTAAATCTTGCATGCTTATCGCCGGTAGTCCGAGTGCGTGGGTTGGCTCGAATAATGTCACCATTGCGAATGCCAATCTCTCATTCGCGGGCGCGGGACAAGATGTGCCGCTTTCTTTGATGAGATAAGCGGTTGAGGAGAGAAGATTCATGAGGCTGCCGTCTTCGTAGACACCTACGCCGAATGTGCCGTGTGTTGTTAGGTCGGAGGTGAGGGGTTGGCCGAGGTTGAAGCATTTGAGGAGGGCGGAAAAAGTGGAGTATTGGTATATGTCGTTTGGGATTGAGGGGGCCATGATTCTGGAGTGGGGGTGAAGTCGATGGATCTCGTGGTGAAACTGATTGATCGTCGGTGGTGCCGTGTGGGTTTGGTGAGGCGAGGAGCCGGTGGGGGAGCCGTGACAGTTGTTCCTATCGCATAGATTTCAATCCGGTTTTGTGGTCCTTGTGAGTCTTATTGAATATTCTAGAGCTCAACCACAATAGTGATTTCATTGATTCGTTGAAGCGTGATGTTGGTACAGACATCGACCGGGGAAACGCATGTCACATGACCATATCACGTGAGCTCTCCCACATCTCATCAAGTCCAGGAGTTCAGTATGATTAATTCGTCTCTGGGAGTAGTTTACACCCGCTGTTACAGTATTTATATTCCTATAGAGCAATATTGTACTAGAAGGAGCAGGTTATGTCTGCCGCTGCGTAGCGAAACCCACATCGAAACGGGACAAACCACGGACTGCCTACTATGCATCTCGGCAGAGACTCCAAGGCTGTAATCCCCGCATGTTAAATTCGGTTTAGCGTAGGTGTTGCTCAGCCTTGGTCGTCTCAAATACCTGTTGCCTAAATCTCAGCCTACTCAAGACTTCGCTCACATTACTACGTCGATTATCGCTCGACCACCGTCGTTCGCACCATCTGCTTCAATTAACTCGTCACTCGCATACTATAACCATCTAACAAGAGATCCCTAGTTCTGAAAACTATCGTACCATCCCCTTTCGCGTCCTACGTCATCGATTCGACTACTTATTATCCAGCCGTAGGCCGAAAAAGACGCCCCGATAACGTCCACCTTCCACCCCGCTCGGCTAGATGACGAACCCGTATACACAACCTTGTCTTATGCTTGGGGAGACAACTCCACCCCGGAATATATTTTCGTCAACGGAACAGCTTTCTCGGTGACACCAAATCAAGCTTCGGCACTTTTACATCTCAGACCTACCGAAGGATTTTTGACAATGTGGATCGACGCCATATGTATCGAACAGGCGAACGAAGCCGAGAAATCACACCAGATTCGACTGATGGGGTCGATTTACGAGAATGCAACTAGGATAATAGCCTGGCCAGGCCCGCCGACGGATGACAGCGACTACGCTATGCGAATGCTGAACAGAATGGAGTGCAAAATTCCTTTGAGAGTGAGAGATGTTGAGGATGAAGATTTCGCTTTCGGGAGGCTCGAGATCGGACAAGATTAGCCAGAAGATAAATAATGGAAATATATTGGCTCAGAACAGGAAATCCATGACTCTGCGCCGACTTGGTTGAGGAGAATACCGGAGCTTTGCTCAGCTGACGATGATTATCACCCATTCTATAACCGTGTATGGCTTGCTATTTGCATGCTTCTTGAGCGGCCGTATTGGGAACGGCTGTAGATATTTAAAAAAATGATCCTTGCCTCAAATCTGGCATTCGTGTGCGGATACGAGTCTTTGATATAGGACCATATGGAACCCATACTCCGTCATGGTGTTGATATGCATAGCGCCGATGGAATGAGGCAATTCATGGCTGACAAGGTCTGGCGCAACCTAGAAGGAATAACTTGGACTGCTGTCCATCGGCCAGGCCTCTTTCGGGCATCCGGCCTCTTTCGGGCATCTCGACGATGGGGGCCTGTCGTATAAGATCTTTGGGGTCATTTCCCCTGGTCTTGAAACGTAAAGCATCTAAACCGAGGAATTACTTATATGGCATTATGGGAGTTGCGGAAGCTCAGCTATCACTGCAGATTATTTAAAGCCTTAAGAAATTCTCTATCAAGAAGTTTTTGTTAGGTGTGCATCATCTATTGAGACCTTTGGGCTATTGATGATCTGTCAAATTGCGGGTATTGGCAACACTCGACATTCCGTCAGGGACGATGCAAACCTACCGTCTTGGGTACTGGATTTAGCTGACTTTTCAAAACATTCTCACGCCCCATCAATGGGGAATTGGAATGCCGAATATCATGCCGCTGGGCGGAGCAAAGTGCGGTTCCGTATCTCGCACGAAAGCCGAGTTTTGTGGATAAGCGGCACAATACTTGACAACGTCACCTCACTATTTCAATGGAATCATCGCAATGAAACATACTACATAGCAAATTTCTGTTCCAGGTTCGCATCAGCATATCAATTCAAGGAATATCCGACCGGAATGCCAAGAATGGAAGTCGCGTTTCGAACTCTGTTAGGGGATTGCGGTATCCTTTATCGTGGACGCTTGAAACCTGCGTCTTAGTTTCTGAGAGCTGTTATCGGGTTTTCTCTTTGCTTTTCTCATCGGATGTGCGGAAGGTGCGATTCACGAAGAGTTGGTTCATGAAGCCTTTCAAACCTTGGAACTCTCGGAACCCTCATAATTTTCCACTAGCTCTGACGACTTTTCAGAGTCGTGTGGGCCGAAACCTTTGCGGTCAACGGATCTTCCGAACAGCTGAAGTATATCTCGGAACAGGACCTCCATTACTAGAGGAGAATGACCTCGTCTGAGTTTCTCTGGTTTCCATGTACCATTTTTTCTTCGCGAAATGGGGACTCCTTATTTGCTTGTTGGGTACTACTTTACCATGAGTTTGAGGGAAGCCGCTACAGATATCGATAAGTGGGAAGCTTCGCTACAGGAATTTGAGATACATTAAGAACAGTTCATAACTCCACCATCCGTAGATTTCTAAGATGTCAGAGCAAACTGGCTCTGAGGAGTGTGGGAGGGAAACTGCGTTGATTGTGAACTAACGAGAGAAAGCTGACTATATACTCCCGGACCAGCCAAGGAGCTAACTATGGTGAAACCTGGGCCGTAACATAAGACACACGCTTGCCACTATGATAAATATTGAAAAGATGAAAATTGGCGAGATTAGGTAAGCTCAGGCTGCTCTTGTGCCGGATTCTGATATACCGAATCTCTGGTCATCTTAAATCTTGTCTACTGATAACATTACTGAGATGAATTTCGGGACCTAAACAGAGCTTCTCTCATCCTACGAAGGGAAAGTTGTGGATCCGGGCCTTCCCATGACATGCCTTCATCGCGAAAATCGCTCAACCGCAGAACACTATCCTTTTGGTGGTTTTCTGGGACCACTTGCACTTCTTATCTCATTCCAACCGCTTTGATAATGACTCCACCGCAGAGTGCAATGGAAAGGATAATGACCCACCCAAAGCGTAAACCTTTCGTCAAGGCTCATTATGCCGGTGTCGGTGCCGGTCCTTGGAATGAAGATCGCCCGAGACTTTTCGACAACACCACGGCCACTGTCAGGAGCTTTATCATTAAGTAGAACGCTTGATAGTGTGACCGCGATTACAAATGCGCCAAGTGTCAACAATTCGCTCAAGGCTGCTTTGCCCTTTCCGCCAAATCCACCAAACTATTGCCGAAATAATTGTTCCGATGCATAGAACCGCGGCGAGGATGATAAGCCCGAGAATTATGCTTAAATCCATAAGGACATCTTCAATATTTTGATGAAGGGCATCTGGGGCTGTAAAGTACATACCCTCCGCCTCTGGGAAGCATTTTATGGTGGGAAGCTGCTGGGTGGCTGTAATATCTTCGACCTCGGGAGGGGTTTTGGTAGTATGTGGGGTTCCGATGGCGGGAGGATTCGTTGATGTGGTTAGCTGAGTAAAGCTGTAAGTCGAAGAGAGAGTGTCCCACGGAATTGGAATATTGATGACGGCAAAACTTTCGGTATGACTTGTTTCTTTGGCCTGGGCTTCGACGAAAACGGTGCTCACCATGCACCAGCTCCACAATCCAACAAGGGCTGCCCGTTTAGTGTGTTTCCGCCTAATCGCAACAGTGAATAGCAGAAGAGTGATTTTCGTAAACATCTCGCAGATGTTGGAAGGTGCTGCAATAGAAGTCCTAGAGCCGTGGAAGAGTTCGCTAATTGTTATGTAAAATCGCGGTGCCTGGCATTCGTTCGATGTGATGATGTGATGCTGGAAAATAGGTTGTGTGGTGAGCTCAGGAGCTGTAGCGTGACGAATGAGCTTTAACATGTTCAGATTGGTTTGTGCTTCTTTCACGATGGGGCTTTGGCATTTGCAGATTACTGGGATCAGGGTTTTATTGAAGGCGTCGCTTGCGGTGGGCAGTGCATATAGGGGCGTAAAGTGGCGCGCCCTGCTTTAGGACCAAGTACACCCGACACCGACAAGATACTTTGCGACTTGAATTGGCTTTTTAACAATCTACTGGCGATAGTAAGATTCAGTTTCGCAGTTTCGCATGTAGGTGCTTTGTCTTTCTTTCCTGAAATCTTGTAATTATATTGGATATGGGTCGTATTGAATTTAGAACTCTACTTAATTATTCAAACCATATCTCAGGGAACATGAAATCAATTCGCTGTACGAATGCTACCAATCGGCCTTTTCTCGGATCTCCGATATCGGGCTTTGATCTGATAACCCCGCATGTTGCACAAACGCAACTTTGACCCAACTTTCTCGCTCAACCCAACATTCAAAATGGCGGCTTCCCAAAAACAGAATGATACGATCCTACTCACAAATGGGCGCTTCTTTGCATCTTCCCAATCGTTGTCGAGCCCGCCCGCTTTCCACACCGCTATAGTGATCAGAAACAACACCATTCAATGCATCGGCCAAGCAGAATCCCCGGACATAGTAGCCTACACTTCCAGCGGCATCAAAGCGCACGATCTCCAAGGACGTCATGTTCTACCGGGGTTCATTGACGGGCATTGCCACTTCCTGATGCTTGGTCAATCGCTTCATAAACTCGATCTCGATGGCTGCAACAAGATCGATGACATCCGCTCGCGCATTGCGCAATTCGCCAAAGAGAATCCTGCAAAAGAGAGGCTCCTATGCAGAGGATGGATGCATTCTATGACGGACGGAGAAGCGAAGGCGAGCATGCTGGACGATCTGGATCCAAGGCCGATCTTCATTGATTCCAAGGACCTGCATTCAACGTGGTGCAACAGCGCGGCTCTGCAAGAGATGGATGTGCAGAACATGAAAGACCCAGCTGGCGGAACTATCGAAAGGGATTCTGATGGCAACCCTTCAGGGCTCCTGAGCGAAGCAAGTGTTTTAACAATCGTCTGGCCACACCTAGCAAGGGTGGCAACGACCAAGGAAAAGACAGATGCACTGAAAGCTGGGATTGCTGCGTATCACGAGGCTGGATATACTGGCTGTATCGATATGGCCATGGATGAGAACGCCTGGGAAGCTATCCTCGCGCTGCGCGATTCCGAGGACGGTTTACTAATTCGGCTTGCAGCGCACTGGCTTATCACACCTTCAGCGGACGAGGCATCGCGCCTTGCCCAAGTGGACAGAGCGATCGAGCTTCAAAGAAAGTTCAATACACAAACCTCCCCGGACCTACGCATTGTAGGCATCAAAGTCATCTGCGATGGCGTAATTGATGCCTGTACTGCCGCTCTGACGGAACCCTACTCGAATAATCATACTTCCACAGATCCCATCTGGAACGCAGATATGCTGGGTCCCGTAGTGACGAAGGCATCCTCTTCGGGACTTCAATGCGCCCTTCACGCCATTGGCGATGCAGCTGTACATCTCGCCATCAACGCTCTCGAAGCGTACACGAAACCAGGACAGCGCCACCGCATCGAACATCTCGAACTCACATCGCCCACTGATGCTGCTAGGCTCGGAAAGCTGGGCATCATAGCATCTATCCAACCAGTCCATGCCGATCCGGCCATCCTTCGAGCATGGCCGAAGCTGCTGGGACTGGAGCGAGTGCAGCGTGCGTTTGCATATAGCGAGTTTGCAGAACATGGTGCGGTGCTAGCAATAGGCTCGGACTCTCCTACTGCACCCCATGCACCCATCAAGAACCTGTATGTAGCGACGACGAGAAAATCAGCGCGGAACCCAGACGCAGGCGATATGCTAGTGAACGAGAATTTCAAGATCGGCATATGCGAAGCCGTCACCGCAGCCACTAAAGGTTCTGCATACTCTTGCTTTTCTGAAGATAAAGTTGGAATTTTGGAGGTCGGGAAGCTAGCAGACTTCGTTGTGGTGGATATGGATTTCCAAGCTGGGGGATTGTTGGAGGCAAAGGTCATGCAGACTTGGTTTGATGGAAAGGTCGTGTTCGATTCTTCTACTGCGTAGCCTGTGGTAGTAGTGGTGTTAGATTTACACAGCTCTACCGACAGCTACGCCCATTGCATGGAATACCATACTCCGGAGCTCGATTGAAGACAAAAACCACGAGGCCGACCAGAAACATGGAAACTTACCCTTTGTAGAAGGCGGAAGCTGAAAGTATATCTTACAGGGGTGACGTCAGGCTAATGTGAATCTCCCGCCCCACCTGCTTTGTCGATCATCTCCGCCACCAGCACTGGGTGGATGGAAAATCTATGTCGGAGCCTACTGTCGCGCAAGCGAGTAGACTTTAATGCGAGGTGAGTAGTATTCATTTAGCGATACAACATTTCTACCACGCGATCGGCTAATCGTATGTACTGATATGTCACTTTAGTTTATATCTACGCAAAAGGCCCACGGCTCAGAGTCAACCCTGCATGTGATTTGGCCCTGTAAAACATGTTGTTACTTTACAGTCTCGTTGTATCATCGCTATTCGCATATGTCTCGGCACAGAATGATGGCTTAGGTCTCTCTCAAGGCTACTCCAGCTTCAGCACGGACAACTTCAACCTCAAGATCGTGAAATCTTCTCAAACTCTAGCGTCTTTAACACCGCGAGGCCAGACATTCGATTTCCTTCCCTTCGACTACCTAAGCTATAGAGCTCGCAATGGCCAATACCATCTCGGGGATATCACATACCGTTACCGGATCGGAAGCGCTTCGAGTTGGACCTCGGGCGACTCAGCCATCCACAGAGCCCCAGTGCAGACTCTTCCCAGCAATGGATCCCTTGCATCGGCTTCCATGAGCGCGACAATATCTAACGATCAAAATCTCGATATTACACGATCATGGAGGGTAGCTGAAGAGGATCTCGTCCTGCAATTCGCACTCACCAATAAAGCTAAGGTGGCTGTGGAAGTCGGCAGCTTAGGCTTCCCTCTGGAATTCAACAGTATCTTCACAGGCCGTACGGCGGAGGAAGTACAAGCAAAATGCTCGTTGCACGATCCTTACATTGGACTGGATGCAGGATATGTGAGCGTCACACCGGTTTCCGGTACGGGTCCCTCGTTGATCGTGACTCCTTTGAATGATACGAGGTTTGAGGGATGGCGGAACCTGAAAGAAACGTCGTATCAGGAGACCGGATACGGTAGCCAGACCTTCGAGGGATTCTACGAATGGCAAGTCAGCACACTAGCATACGCGGAAAACGAGTGGAAGAATGTGACGCCTTGGAACGCCGCTACGTCGATTATGTTACGACCAGGGGAGCAAAAAGTGGTCGGCTTGCGCTTCTCGATCGCCAAGGACGGCGTTAGAGGAATTGATGATACGCTGAAAAGAGTCGGAATACCGGTTGCCACAGGTATCCCAGGATATATTGTCCCTCAAGACTTAACCGCCGAGCTGCATGTCTTCTCGAACTCTAAAGTGATTAGCATCAACTCGTCGCCTGGGAACGCTTTCACCGTCTCTTCGCGGAGTGCAAACACATATACGCTTTTGCCGACGAAGTCTGTTTGGGGTCGCGTACGACTGGCGATATTCTACGCCGATAACCTCCAACAAAGTGTTCACTACTACATCACGAAACCTGGCCCAACTGTTCTCTCCGATCTCGGAACCTTCAGCACGACGGCCCAATGGTACACAAACACCTCGGATCCTTTCCACCGCGCGCCGTCCGTAATGTCCTATGACCGCGAGACCAACTCCCCAGTCCTCCAAGACCCCCGCGTTTGGATTGCCGGTCTCAGCGACGAAGGCGGCGCCGGAGCCTATCTCGCCGCTGTAATGAAACAATTCGCCCATCCATCTGCCGCCGAAATCGCAAAGCTCGAACTGTTCATCAACACCACCCTCTTCGGCGTCATCCAAAATCTCGACTACAGCGTAAAAAAGAGCATCTTCTTCCACGATCCTGCCGCCGTCCCCGGATACCGCTACTCCCCGGACATCAACTGGAGCACCTGGGCCTCGTGGAACAAATCCCAAGCCTCCAACACCGGCCGCGCATACGACTACGTCCATGTCATCGCCACCTACTGGGCCATGTACCGCATCGGACGCGCCTATCCCTCCCTCCTCACCCTCCACCCCTGGACCTGGTACCTCACCCAAGCCTCCAAAACTGTATTCAGCCTAATGCGAACGGACGCCTCTGGAACACCCGTCGTCGACTACGCGCTCGTCGGCCTAATGGAAGAAACCGTCATTGGCGAACTCCTTACAGACCTCTACCGCGAGAATTACACCCTCATCGCCGACCGGGTTTCCGCGAACATGTCCTACCGCGCAAACTTGTGGAACAAGCAAGCCGTCCCTTTCGGCAGCGAGATGGCATGGGACTCCACAGGTCAAGAAGGCGTATACTACTGGAGCACGTACTTCAACTTGACCTCCACGACCACCAAAGCGATCAACACCGTCCTCGGATACACGCCCACGGTTCCGCATTGGGGCTACAATGGCAACGCGCGCCGATACTGGGATAACCTGTACGGCGGCAAGTTGCAGCGGATTGAGCGACAGATCCACCATTATGGCTCAGGTTTGAATGCTCTGGTGCTGTTGGCGCATTTTAGAAAGAATCCGCGGGATATGTATGCGTTGAGGGCGGGGTATGGAGGCTTGATGGGCCCGTTGAGTAATGTGGATCAGCAAGGATTTGGAGCGGCCAGTTTTCACGCGTGGCCGGATACACTGAGGTGGGATGTGTATAGTGGGGATTATGGACCGGGTTTCTTGGGGTTGGTGTTGGGCAGTGCGTGTTATGTTGCGAGGGATGAGGAGTTGGGGGTTGTGGTGTTTGGTGGGGAGATGGAGGGAAGGAGCGAAAGTGGTGTTGTGAGGGCCGGGGATGCGGTGAGGAGGAAGGTTTATGTTGGGCCGTTGGGGTTATTGATTGAGATTGATGCGGGGATCATAGAGAGTGTTGAGTATAATGAGCAGAAGGGTACAGTGGCCCTGCACCTGGGCCAGTTGGATGGCGTGCCGTCCACGGATGCGGCGACGTTGTGGTTGAAAGTTGAGGTGGGTGTGTTGGCATTCGATGTCGTGACAGAGGGTATTGCAAGATTCCGAGGTGGGTGGAAAGTCCCCTTTCACCCGGACAACGGGATTACCCAACTCAGCGCAGTTCGAAGGTAGCGAGGGCGAAAGCAACTTGAATCATATACTCCGACGACAGTAGTCTCGTGAAAGTTGGAGGTCCCTCTGAAACAAGTCGTGCCCATTTTCTGAACCGCCATTTCTTGGAGTGAGCCCGAAGAACTTTGGTGAATTTTTGCAATCATTCCAATATACTGATCATCTCTATTCTCTCCCTGGAAGTGGTGGTAGCCCAAAGCAGGAAGAGAAGAAGTATTCCAAAAAGGAGTCCAGATGGACGGCTCGGTTCATTCCGCATGGCTTTGAAGCACTATACCAGGCCGCAGAATATGGCGATAGCAGCGGGGGCGTGTGCGGGTGGACCATATAAGAATAGAAAGCCGACCAGAGTCATGAGAAGGCCATTTCGACATGGTCTAGAGAAGTTGTGATACAGAATGAAGGTGATCGCGGATACACAAACGGACAAGAGAGCAGCGAACGGGCTGGGCATTGCGAAATGTAGCCTTTATCGCCAAGGCGGGGACTTCAATTGTGCCCAACATGAAGATGGGGAAATGGAAATTAGAAAGATGGGAGAGGAGAGCAGATATATGTGATTTCTTGCCACCTAGTTTCCAAGGTTGTCATGATGAAAGTCATGCGGCTTTCCGACAAGTGGTCCGAGTTTTCCTATGTTTGTGGAACAAAGCAAACCAACGACTTGGGTTTGAAATGGCGGTGTGGCTACTTACATTAGAGCCAAACCACGTTCAGTTTGGGTATTCGACTCATCTGGGTCTCAGGCAGCAGTGTATAGTGTCGGTTCTCTTCTTACACAGACGCGACAGAGCAAATGATACGTACACAGCCAATAGCTACCAAGCGAGACTTGGGTGGTAAAAAAAAGGTGAGATAGGGGAGAGGCTCCCAATATCCCGCGATGTAAACCGCCATTGACGTTCATGAGGAAGGCTCAGTTATCACGTTGCTCGCAGGACGGTAGCGGGCCCGTACATGTCTCATTTGCAGCGGTGAAGGTATGTCGTCGCGGTCGCGCTGTAGTTCTAAAGCTCAGAGCACATGCCATAGCCTCACCGGGCTTTCTTAGCAGAATAACAGAAGGTAGATAGGCTAGTCTCATCCCCTACACACGTGGAGCGCTCCTCACCGGGTTTCTCGGCGGAATAATAGAAAGTAGAGAGGCTAGTCTCATTACGGACAGGGAGGGCACTATGTCTCAGCCAGCCGAGCCACACCCACTTTGGAATATGGAGGCCCTTCCTCACGACTGTGCTTTATTTCGTGGATATGTGCACGGCGCATGGAGTCTCCTTTCTTGAACTATGACTCGAAATGGGCTCGATCATATATTGTAGATGTCTTCTGTCAAAATGGGGGAGACATGAGCTAGTCAGAGTAGAATGCCAACCTCGATTAGTAGGGGTGGTCATGGGCGGGCCAAACCCCATAGGTCGGCCAACCCATAGGCTGATCCGGCCCATACCCTTTCGGTAGCCCACTGGTATGCAGGACTCCTACCCCGCCCGTTTTCGCCGGAGAAAGTGGAATTTGTGCCGCAAGGAACAATTTCTTGCAGATAGGAACTTCAGTTTCAGTCCGAGGCCAGACACGAGAATGTGGTACCATAGCTGACCAGAGCGGTTCTACGTTTAGTGTCGTTCTATCCAATGTATGTTGAGTGAATCGACCAAGGCCCGAAAGAATCCCCAGGAGTAGCCGTAGTACAGGGGGTAACCTTGTTATCAACGCGAATGCCTGCCCTAGATTGTCTACCCATGAATCCTATGAACACTTTGCACTAGCAAATACCGCATGGCACCGATTCTGCACCATACAAACACCGAAAAGGCTTTTGCCTGTTTTCTCAAACTCTTGTTTGATGCCTAAGAATACTTGAAGAATCATATCATCATCAGCAATCGGGCAGACACGTTCGATGGAACCGAGAAGGAGCGCGTCGACAAACAAACTGCGGCCTTGGATTCCAATTCCTCCGCGAAGACAGCGGGCTAACTTCACGCTGTAGTGTTCCGTTGAGCTCTCTGTGGTCGGTCCTGTCCATTCCGGAACCCATGTAGGGATATCGAGCGTTCTCCTTTTGACGAACGGCGTCTTGTTTCCTAACAGATATAGGTCGTTTCTGTCCCTGATAATTTATGTTGCTACCTTCAGAAAGACCTGTTGAGTAGTTTTCGTATAATCAGGACTGATTATATTTCCAGCTTTCACTAAACCCATTGCAGTGTACACACGATCTTGCTGACGGTTCTGGTGAGCATACGTGAAGGTTGCAAGTGCACTGGCTAGATCCGTTCTGGTGCTTGGGTTCCTGAAGCGCTTTCTTGAATCCTCAACACAAGTCAATGAAGACGGCTCAAGAATCTTTCGCCCAGCAAGGCACGTGGGGTCTTCCGCAATCAGCGCAAGGGACATTGGCAATTGCTACTTCTTGAAAAATCCAACATCTTTGGAAGTAGGTATTTTAGAAGATGTCGTCTGTTGTTTGCCAGATGCATGCGTCACGAAACTTGAAGATCTCATTATCAGAGCATCCGATGTTCCTGCGTAGGTGGTACGGCTTGGCATCGTGGGAAATGTGATAACAACTCTCAATAGTTCTAAGGATTGATTCATTTCCGGGCTTTTGGAACACTAAGGCGGCAAGGTAATTCGTATCGTCCACCCCTTTCGCCGCACGATCGAGTCACGAAAGTGCCAAAGACTCCATACTTCGAAGGCTGCTCGAACAAGTTGTGTCTCTTTCCCAAGCCATATCAAGACTGTGGTCGCTAAGCTATAAATTTCTCGCATTATGCCAACCTGTTGACTACTCTCTTCATTATCATCTCGATTGATACACAACACGTCGATCCATAAGATTCTTCGCTTGTCTGGATTCGAAGGGATTGAAGCGCAGCATAGAAATTATTCGTTACTAACGTAGTCTGGGCGTTGCATGATATCGAGGTAGACCCAGGCTGTACTGCCCATTCGTATGAAGGAGCATCAAAATAGGGATGTTCGAGGAGCAAATAGTGTGCAAGCTGATAGTTTATATCTTGATCGTCCTGGCCAGGTTGGAGCGTTGAAAGTCTGAATTCGCTGTTCTTTGTCGGTCTCGAAGACATAATGTTGCAGGACATGGCAAACAATCGATTCGGCTGTATCAACGCGACTTTGGATACCCATCAAAAAGGATTTGAAAGGCCATGTGCGGGATGACCCACTCTGCCAATAGAACGGAAGTACGCAAACGTGACTAAGCAGGGTATAAGTGCCACGTGACTAAGGAAGCCTTCGTGTCCAGAATACCGGGCAGGGATTTCACCAGAAAGGGAGGATCGGCATATCTATGTGAGCTACATCTAAATGAAGGCCTTGATGACACTTTTGAGAGCATGCGGCTACCAGACTTGGACTAGCGCTGGCCTTATCGATAGGAAAGCGGTCGCCACTCCGCAACCCGCACACATGTGACCTCCACCTCCACTCCACCATCGGCTGGAGTTTACCAAAACGGTATCGAACTTGCCAGGAACGCCTTGCGGGACGCCTCTCCTTTAAGGCATGATGGCATTTCCGGTTCCTCTTGCCAAGTGCTGCAGACAGGGAGCCCAGCAGGAGCACACGCGATATGTCACCTCCCCGTGAGCACAGTCTCGTTCGCCTCACCCAAGTATCACATCGTCTAGTCAAACGCTAATGTGCATTTTCGTAACCAACCACCACAAGGGCCATCGTCTCACCATCCCGGTTCGTTCTTCACGAGCGGGCGGCACCCCAACACTGCTCCGTTCTTTCCGCACAAGCCCTGGCCATGAACCCAATTCATCTCAGGGCCAATGCACATGATCCCAAAATCTGGTCGCCGTTTCTTCAAGACCGTCAAGAGATGCTTGGAAAATGACAAGGCGGAGTGGCTGAGCCGGCGATGACGGCCAGCCAAGAAGTCAAGGCGCGGCATTATCTTGTCGCAGTGTGGGCCATGTTTCAAACTTCCCGCGTGTCCACAGGTGATTTTTTCTTTAATAACTTCCAACATCTTCACGATGAAAATTTCCAACGTACCCACTGAAGTCACCACCTCGCATCGCATTCAATCTACTCAGTCTCATTTCCGTCCTTTCATACAACCATCAACTTACCGTTGACCTCCCTGGGACATCCATCCCACACAACCCCCAAGATGCTCACCAATCGCCGCTCAACCATGATGATCCCGCCCAACAACCGCGCATCCAGCTACGGGCCCACCCAAAACTTGAGCCTCGAGAACGAGCCGCATTGCAAGACCACCTCCGTCCTGACCGCAACCGTTGACACTCTGCCCGGCTACCGCGTCATCAAAGTCATCGGAACCGTCCACGGCATCACCGTCTGCTCGCGCAAGGACACAAAAGCCTTCCTCAAAGCCGCTGGAACCGCAAGTGAAGCGAAGAGCCTCACTCACACCCTCTACGGAGCCCGCGACACAGCCATGGAGAGAATGATCCGGGATTGCATCAGCCGAGGAGGAAACGCCGTTATCGGCATGAGTTTTGGAGAAAGCGAAGTGCTGGGTTTTGCGCAGGTCAGCGTCTATGGAACGGCGGTGTTTGTAGAGAAGGAAAGGGCACAAGAGTGGAGCGAGTAGGTAAAAATGTTGGGGGAATAATGAATGCGGCATCCGGTCTAGCGGGTCATGGACCGTTCACGAAGTCACGACAAAAACATTTCCTGGGGAGCGCGAGCGGCTTTATCTCTGCGACGACATAATTTGGTTATATACGGCGATTGTATAAATACAGTACCGAACTTTCTTCTTGTTCGACACCGAGATTTGCCTGTATTCGCATCGCATTACAACACTGCAGAGCCCTCCGACTCTACCTCCTCGATCTACCTCATGTGCCAACCAGCTGTGCTACTAGGTGCGCCTCAACTGCACTTCTGCAGCCTTTGCAGTGCATCTCAGCCTCGCTAGCAACACCTGCTCGCTCAGGGAGCACTAGCATATCCCCTACCGTGTCCTCTTGCGCAGTAATTCCGGGTGCAGGCTAGTTGGCCAAGGGAGGTTACGGGCTCCCAGAAATTCGGCAGTCTAGTCGTGTTAAGGCTGGTGTTGGCCCAGACATGGGTGAGGCGCCGATCTCCGTCGATAAGCACCTTCAGCGTCGGCAGACACTCGACTTGCCTTCGCCGTCTTGTGAAGGTCATTTCTCGAGCATCACAACTCCTCTCAGGGAAGGAGTTGACAGTCAATGCCTTCCACCACAGTCATCGAAGCCGGGCCTAAGCCAGAACTCCACCTTACACTTCAAAATGGACAGAGCATTAGATTCCACTCGGACACAGCGATTGATGCCCACGAGATCCCCGTCACCTACCTCCAGGGGATGTACAGTGATAACATAGAAGATCGCAAAGTTGTGGCTGAACAGATTCGGGAGGCGGAGCATCGGATTGGGTTCCTCTACATTGTCAATCACGGGATTGATGGCAAGTACGCCGAAAATACCTTTCACCAGGCAAAACGTTTCTTTGGACAGGAAGAGCAGAAGAAGTTGGAGGTCTGCACCGATCTTGTCGAGTATTTGGGATACTTCCTAATGGCGAGGGTAAGTCATCTTGACACCACTCCCCACGGCATGCGTCTTACGAGGTATAGTACAACCGAAATGGGAAACGGAAGAATGTCCTCATGGAAGCGTACAATTGGGGATTCAACCCCAAGTACGATCCCGACGTCGCTGATGCCGAAGAACCGGACACCGCTGCCTCTGGCCAAAAGTGCTCTGGCCAAAAGATCTCCCAGGATTCAAGGACACTCTGTACAAACATCATGCGCGATTATTGACTCTTGCGAGGAAGTTGACGAGGATCTTCGAGCCGGCTTTACATCTTGAAGAGGATCACTCTGACAAGGACATCAGAACACCAGCCGCCGGGATGCGCCCAACATATTATCCACCGCAAGAGGTACGGCCTTCCTACGCCCTTCCGTGATCTTCCTTATTGACATCTATGCGCAGGCGTCAGCATCCGAACAACTCGGCATCGGCGCCCACACAGACTTCGAATGCTTCACCTTCGTCACACAGGACACCCACGCCGGCCTCGAAGTCTTGTCCAAATCTGGGTACTGGATCAAAGCTAAGCCTATTCCCGGGAGCATCGTGGTCAACACTGCGGACTGCTTCATGCGGCAAACTAATGACTTCTTCGTGTCTACTGTTCACAGAGTTGTCAATAAAGGAGGAGCGGAAAGATATTCTTGTCCGGTTTTCTTTGGCTGGGATCATGATATGGAATTGGAACCCGTTCCGACGTGCTGTGGGCTAGAGAACCCGATCAAGTATCCTGTGATCACGTCGGGCGAGTATTTGAAGTGGCGCGGGGACCAGGCGAAGAAGGTGTAGCGAGGATATGCAAGCAAAGTGCAAGCGACAACAAGTTGGAAAAGGACATCCATATGGGCAAGATCGAGCGCGTATGATCTCTTCGGTCTGGGGCTTTGGAAATATGTCGAATCGCTATCAATCTGCATGCTATCGTGGACGGAACCCATTGCCGATCAAGAGTGGGGGATTAGCAATTCGGATGATACTATCTGAGCCAAGTCCAAATTAACACCGCACAGCCACAGAACTCATTACAACTAACGCTAACACTCCGCACTGCTTGTTTTACCAGCTTATTCTCGTCGCTCGTTCAGGGTCTACTGCGACTTGGCAAAGAAAAGTCACGGTGGTGAATGCCCTCCTCCGACACCAAAGATATCAACGCGGAGCAGCTCCATTATCAAGACACTAAACCCAAACTAAGCTCTAGGGGATACGATCTCACCTAAACCTGGATCCCGAGGCTGATAAGACAGTTCGACATAAAGATGCTCGAGGGCGCTGTTCTCCGCATTGCACGCCCAATTGACCGGAATACAGGCGTTCCTTACTGACCATGCGGTCCCCTCACGAGATCGTCACCACCGCTCGTGAGAAGTTGCAACAGAAGCGGATTGTCACTACGCGAGCACTCTCCAGCCGCGAGAACTTCGTCAGCGCAATCGAAATCGACGAGACGGCCCATGGTCGCAGCGAGGAGCGCAGTTTCTGGAAGAACGAGGACCTTGATTTGACGCCTCGGGCACAGTGGACTTGGGGCTGGCACGACTTCGCTGCTTTTTGGTGGAGCTATGGGTTTAGTGTGGGGGTATGGAGCGTTGGGTCTTCAATGGTAGCCCAAGGTCTTAATTCATGGCAGTGTAAGATTGCTTCCCTCTCAGCCCTTGGATTCGAATCATACCCGAGTAACGAGAAGCCGACGTGTTGTAGCAATCATCTGCGTCTTCATATCCCATCTCCTAGGCGCCATTGCAATCGCCTGGCACTCGCGCATCGGCTCGAAATGGCACTTTGGCTTCCCAGTCGAAAGCCGCGTGATGTAGGGCATGTACGGCAGCTTCTTCCCCATCACGATCCGTCTCCTAGTCGGCCAAATCTGGAACTCCGTCTTGATGATGCAGGGCGGCTATTTCCTGTCTATCCTACTCCGCTGCATCTTCGGGAGCGCATGGCACGATCTCAAGAATACGATTCCAAAAAGCCAAGGCATCACTGTACAACAACTCGTAGCCTTCATCCTCTACACTCTCATTACAGCCCCTCTTCTCCTCCTCCGCCCATCTCACATGCGCCGTCTCTACACCACGAAATCCGTCGTCCTACCCCCGGTCGCTATCGGCCTCTTCGCCTTCTGCATCATCCAAGGTAGGTCCGCCAGCGGCTCCGCCGGATCCTTCAAAACCTCTTTCAAACTACCCCTGAACGGCACAGGCCTCGCCTGGGTAATGCTCTCCGCAATAAACTCCTGCATGGGCAAAATGTCCTCCATCGCCGTCAACCAAACCGATCTTGCACGGTACGCCCGCAGCCCAAATACGCCCGTCTGGTCCCAACTCCTCTCCTTACCTATCGGAAACACGCTTTGCGCTGCCCTGGGTATCTTCGCGAGTTGCATGGGCGTCGATGTGTTCCCGTTCAGCGTCGACGTAACGAGCTTCTTCCCACGGTGGATTAATATTAGACGCGGGATGTATCTCTGCTACATTATTGGCTTGCTCATCTTCCCGTGGAAAATCCTTCAAAGCTCGACGACTTCCTTGCGGTTTTTGGGCGGGTATTCGGTGTTCTTTGGCGCCCCTTGTGGGGATTTATATTTCGGATTATTGGGTTGTGAGGAAGTGGAACATCTACATAGACTCCTTATTCGCAACGGAGAGTGGGAGTAGGTATATGTACACAGCTGGAATTAACTGGCGAAACGCTCTCTCATTCTCTATCACAGTTGCACTCCTAATCCCGGGCTTTGCGGCGCAGTTTGGACGGGAGGTTGGAGTGGGCTGGGAAAGATTGTATAGTCTGGGGTGGGTGTTTGGATGTAGTTTTAGTAGTGTCGTGTATGTGGGGTTGTGTTTAGTAGGAGGGTTTTGTGGGAAGGAGAGAGAGTTGAGTTTTGAGGAAAGTTATGAGGTGCAGGGTATGTTTTGTGAGCGGGTGGAGGGAGTGGGCGTGGAGAGTGAGGCAAAGGCTGTAGGGGTGTCAGATAGACGAAAGGGAGTAGAGGCCGAGAATAGAGTGACGGAGGTATAGTGCGGTGGTAGGAGTCGAGATATGAATGCTAGTCCTTTTAATCATTGGGTTTATTGTTTTGGGGTAGTCTAAGATTGCTCGGGACGTTCTTAACGGAGGTTGACTAGATTCTAGAGGAGCTTCCCTACTGGTATACTCGAGGAGCATAGTTAACTATGCGAACCTAAGAAGGCACTATGGCCATGATTGGTCACAGCTCACTTCCCCGATTGGCGGTTATCCAAATACCAATTTCACCCCATATCTGATTTCAAACCACGATTACATTACCAACTTCATCATATCCACATCTATACCTCGATCGTTTCAATCCCCTTCAACATAGATCTTCCCAGCCCCCCCATCTCGGTACAAAACCTAATACGTCACCGTAGTCGTCGCTGGATAGATGGGGATGGGGAATTCCTGAACATATGACGATGTCAACGGAACAAACGATTCGGTATGCGTCGCATTCGCTGTCCCCTCCGAAGTAAAATTCGCAGTGACTTTCTTCTCGCCTGTTGCGATATCGTAGTGGTTTAGTGTGCGGTTGAAATAAGCTAGGGATGCCAAAGCTACGTAATTACACCACGTTAGTTCAGTTCAGCTCAGTTGTCCTGACTCCATATCTAACATGACAGGACGGAAATTTATGCCCGCAGCAATGTAAATGGTGTTGGGAATGGTGAATGCTGGATGGGATGGGGATACTCACGTTGGTAGTACGGAATCTCATGACCAGCCTCATAAATCCGTGCAAAGCTGAAATTCCCATATTGCCGGACTTCGCCGTATTCAGTACCGTCGACCATCACGGGCTCGTAGCCGGCAAGTCGGAACTCTTTGCTGTGCGTGTAGTCGACTTGGAGACTGATTGCCTGGCCGCCGAACCAATTGCCTTGGCATATGTGTCAGCATCTCCCTCTCCAAAGTCATCTCTCGAATCCTCACTTACAGATATAGTCCGCATCCCCATACGCCAAACTAACCCTCACATCCTGATCCAACAAATACTCCAAATCCAGTCTAAAATTCGGGAAGATGAAATCCCCCGAGTTCTGAAACGCATAATAAATCGCATTCCCACCCGTATAATTCACCGTCACACCCAGCGCCTGCTGGACCTCCGGTAAATTCAGATACTTCGAGAACGGGACCCCGGGCGTTGGATCCTCGTACGGATGCCTGATATCATAGACCCCGCGGCCGGAGTAGTAGTAGTAAGGGGATTCGACGTTATCGCGACACATATCCGCTGCTTCGTTGCAGGTTTGCAGTACACCGGCTGTTAATTCCGCATCGGTGATCGGCGCGTCGGCGTGGTAGTAACTCGTATTCCCCTCAGCCGCCGCGCGACAAAGCCCGATCTGGAAAACGCAGCCGTTGAACATGTTGTTTGCGAATTTAGCGTAGTTATATACAGTATCGTTGTACGCTTTGATACCATAGGTGTTGTTGACGGCGAACTCGGGGTAGTATTCTGCTTGCACGGCTTCGTCGATGATGCCGTTTATTATGCCGAGGGAGTTGAAGTTGAGTTGGTAGCCTGGCATACTGCCGTTCTGGATCTTGAGATTCTGCTTGTAGAAGTAGGAATAGAAGGCGGGACCGTAGTGGCCGCCATAGGACTCGGTGAAGAGGTTGAAGTCTCGAGCAGGACTCAATGCTCCTAGTTTCGCATCAAAGGATGGGATTGTGGCGAGTAAGGCTTGGAGGACGTGCTATACATTGAATGCGAATCAGTAGACGCTCTGGATGTTGCGTAGGTTCAAGGACTCACCCAAGCAGCGACTGCGGCAAGGTCGGTAGTGTCAATAGTGCCGTAATTCAGTGGGTCCAAAATCGGCCAGCGACCAGTTGCGGGCCACTCTGTAGAGTTGTAGTGGAAATCTCCACTCCAGGAGTTTAGGCTGCCAACGCCTTGCTTCTGGTAGCTGAACCCTGTGCCCACGGGTTGCGAGATGTACAGCATGTTGGAGACATTGTTCCAGCTGTATGGATTGTACACGGTTGTCAGATTTTCGCCGATGGTACAGGGTCCATTCTCCTCGAACAGCCCAATCAATGAGTCGGAGCCGGGTCCACCATTAAGCCAGAGTGTGAATGGGTCTTTGGCGGGATTATTTCGGGACTCGAAGAACCAGTAGAATACATGGACCTTGTTAAGTTAGACAATCCGTGTTAGTAACAAGAAAAGATATACGCACGTTCGGAGCGAGATCCACATATCCAGAGTAGCTGTTCACACCTGGTGTCGTTTCACAGATGCCCGGGTTCTTGTACCGCACAGTGACGTTGTTGGGAGCAGTAGCAGTCTTGTAGTCTTGGACCTCCTTGGGTAGATACACATATTCGCCTCGCTTGCTCCAATGCTTCTTGGACACTGCATCCGCGTGTAGCACAACAGACAAAAACGCCAGTAAAGGCGCAGCCAGTGACTTCGCAAACATGGCAACAAGAGCGTAGGTATGTCGCTGGACGTCTCAGGCAGGAGCCGCGGAAAAGTTCGAAAACGACATGCTGGGCGGGATTTAAGTAGCCGGAACTTCGCAAAGCTTCCTGTTCCTGCATGGAGTGACTTCACTATCAATCTTGAGCGGGGTTGGCGGATGCAGCGGTGGTTGACTAGGATATGCTCCTGCCCCAAGCGGACTAGACGAATCCCAGAGCTGCGAACCTTGCTCCATTCAGCAGCTCAATCTATATTATTCGTATCCAATATCTAGGGAATGACGCAACCGTAGCTGCAATAACGGATAAATCGAGCATCCAGGAACCCGATCCTAGTTTTGCCAAGGGCTGTAGACCAGGAAGAGAGCTTGTGTAGAGCCGAGGAAAGCTTGTAATACTCGTGCGTTCTTAGTACTCGGAGCTTTCTTCGTCGCGGCTACCAGCAGGTGATTAACTCAGCGGACAATCAATATTCAATTAGATTGTTGGCCGTAAAAGATATGCATCATCGACTGGGCTCTGAGCGTGTTTGGAAAGATGTTGGAGATAGTGATGGATGGATAGATCGGCAACCAGGTTGCATGGCGGCAAGTTGGTGAACAATAATTTGGAGCGCTGACGTGAGAGCACTGGCCGGATTGAGTATTCTACCGAATA
This sequence comes from Clohesyomyces aquaticus, assembly GCA_002105025.1. Taxonomy (NCBI): domain Eukaryota; kingdom Fungi; phylum Ascomycota; class Dothideomycetes; order Pleosporales; family Lindgomycetaceae; genus Clohesyomyces; species Clohesyomyces aquaticus. The sequence goes on from MCFA01000170.1 coordinate 69,386, forward strand.
ACGCTGAAGATCTCGGTTTAATCATGTTCGCGCCATTCTCAAAATGAGCATACTGAAGCGCAAAGGTAGTCCGGAAGGCACGTGCGATTCCCCATTCAACACCCGGAGGCAGCATTATGGGCCTAGTTATTTTGTAAGATTTTAATGCGTTGTTGTGCTCGTGTACTGTGCCTGTTTCCGAGGAGGAACTGAGACGATTTTGCTGGGATTTTGCCGGCCCCGCGCACGTGACCCTCGGACGTCCTAATTTCACAAAGTTTCGCGAGTAAGTAAGCACGGTAAGGTATGTAGAACTACTGTTAGTGGGATATACGACAGGCAGTCACTAGATTAGCCAGGAATGTGGTACCCAGCCCTGTAACCTGGAACTCGCCAAATACATGGTGCACTGCTCAACGACACAAGAAGAATCCTCGCTCCGAGGGTGCACGATTATGAGCGACCGACACGTTAGCGGCTCGAACGGTGAGGTCGAAACAAGAATAAGGCCAAGAGATTAATCGAACGCAGAAAGGAAGACGCAACCGAGCTCGAATATGGTCACAGCCACGTGCACCGAGACGCGAAAGAAGGCCGGGATTCGGACTTCCAAGGTCTTCTGGGCTGCCATCTTGAAATATAGGAAAAATTGTGGATGATATTATTCCACATGCGCGAAATATTGCGTTCAGAACAGAGGGATATTAGTGGGAATTCCTTTTGGGTGCGGTAGCGTCGAGTGTGCATACAGCGTGGAAGCGAACAGTGAAGCCGGAATGCGTATTATCCATCCCGGGTGCGCAGTATTCAGTACAAGGCGTCCACTCCGCTCATATCCTCTCCTCCCTCTTCCCCGACGGAAAAGCCGCCAACGGAACCCGCCGCGCGTCCAAACCAAACCAACCACCCCCTCCAAACCCCCCTCCCTCCTCCGCTCTTCTCCGTAAACCCAGTTGGTCTAGTCCACCATGTCCTGAAATGCCCCGCAACCCTCTTCCGTGTTTCCCACTCCGCCCCCCCCATTTTCCTCCTGCATCGCACAATGTCCACCTCTGCACCTGCACGCGCGCGCCAGGACCAGATTTTCTCGCTCCCCGATGGCCGCGCCCTCACTTTCGCCGAATACGGCTCTTCGACCGGCACACCCGTGCTCTACTTCCACGGCTTCCCGTCCTCGCGCCTCGAGGCCAGCGCCACAGATAAACTCGCGCTGCGGCGCAGACTCCGCATTATTGCCATAGACCGTCCGGGCTTCGGTCTCTCTACCCCACAACACGGGCGTACGATCCTGGACTGGGTGACCGATGTCCAGAATTTTGCGGCCGGGATGAAAATCGATAGGTTTGCGGTGCTAGGGCTGAGTGGTGGGGGTCCATATGCGCTCGCTTGTGCGTATGGCCTGCCGAGGGGTATGTTGACGGGTATAGGGTTATTTGCGAGTGGGCCGCCGTGGGAGGCGGGCGTGGAGCATTTGGAGCGATATCGACGCGTGATGGGGTGGTTGGCGAAGAGGATGCCGGGGGTGTTGAGGCGGTGCTTGGATGGGGTTGTGAGGGTCGTGAGGTGGATTATGAGGACGGGGTTTGTGGTGAGGAGGGTGGAGGGGTGGTTGGAAAAGCAAGCTCAGATACAGGAACAGAAACAGAAAGAAGAGAAAGGGGTGGAAATGGAGGGTATTGGAGAGAAGGGGGAAGGGAAGATGATGAGTAGAAGTGGAAAGAGATCGCCGTCCGAGCGGAGGGAGGACTTGTATCATTTGTTGTTGAATGAACCGTTTCGTCAGGGTGCGGGGCCTACCGTCCAGGAGACGGTATTGCTATCGTCTCCGGATTGGGGCTTCCGATTTCAGGATGTGAAATGCGAAGTTCCTGTCCGAATCTGGCATGGGGCGAAGGATGCAAATGCGCCGGTGAGTATGATACGGTATATGGCTGAGCGACTGCCAAACTGCATATACCGCGAATACGAGGACGATACCCATTATACGATGTTCAAACATCTCGAGGAGGCTCTTTCAGAGCTAGTGCCTGGTAAAGCAGAGCACGCTGGATTGAAAACAGCGTAGGGCGGTTAATGAGCAGGCGCCAGATACCTAATGCTGGTTTGAGAGGCTTCGGGAATGAAGAGCATGTATTGCTTTGGACTCGAGGATACCCACATCGCAACTCGGTTTCATTCAACCAAGTCATCCCACTATGCGTCAAAACCGGTTGCCTGCACTCTGAGCTGAGTCTTGCTCTCTCTTGTCCCCGCCGCCCGCGTAGCAATCGCCCGCCATCTCCAATTCCGCGGCCTCGCTCTCAGGCGTTGGCGGAGTAGAGGTAGAAGGCGTCCCAGCGATGCTCTCGGGTATCCCCGTAATCGGATCCCCGCTCCCCATCCTCTCCAAGTCCACATCCCCTAACTCTCCACGCCCACTCTTCCTCCCCGTCGTCACAGTCCTGGGTCTTACCCCCATACCACGAGCGCGTCCGGAACTTGTCCCCCAGCTCTGCACGAATCGTCTCCAGCCAAAGGTTTTCTTCAACAGCGGCCACCAACACATTAGATTCGCGACCATGACACTCGTGCTCGCCTCCCGGATATGCCACACCATATACACCTCCGTATTCGGCAGCGTAAAGTTATAGTACTTGTTCAGACTCGCAGCCATCACCGTAAAAACCCCCAAACTGAAAATACACACCAGCACGGCTTTCTTGACGGGCGGGGCCTTGACTTTGACGATCAGAGGCGCGGGGATGCAGAGGAGAAGGATATCGGAGGAGATGTTGAAGACGGTTTGGAAGATGCAGTACGTGTGGTAGGTTGAGCATTCCAGGTTCTTGGAGGGTAAGGACCAGTATGCGGAGAAGGGCCGGCAGATTATGAAGAGCGGCATTTCGGTGGCGGCGAAGGCGAGTAGAGTATAGCCGATGACAAACTTGACGAAGAGCCTCTCGTAACAGCGGTGCCTGGGGTGCGGAATGTTAGCTGCCATCCGTGATTTTGGAAAGACGAGTAGTGAGGAGCTGGATACTCACGTGAGACCGTAACTGCCAGCCTGTCAGCCTGAATTCGTACTGACAGTGAAAGGAAAACTTACTACAAAGTCAGAAGACACGCTTTGACGCCCCACAGCGTAAAGAGATAGCACTGGTTTGATGCCACCACGATCTTACTGCCGAATACGTGTTCCTTGAACAGCCGTGGATCCGCAAGAACAACGGCGAGCTGAGAAGCGTCGCCGATCTCATTTGTCCCGAACATGGCGGACACCTGGATGAAAATAAGCAGCGACGTGTAGCACAGCTTTGAAAGAGTTAGCCTAGTCCTAGCTTGGTACCCAAAGTGCCTTCGAGTGTGTGTCTGTCTGCTCTTACAAAAGTAAAGACCATAACATAGTCATCTGCTTGCAAGGCGGAAATGGATTTTCTCGCTATTGTTCGAGACCATCTGCGAGTGTCAGTAAAACTGTGTGCTTGTTTCGTCATTGCTGTACTTGGTCGGGGGAGACGTACATTCGCCCAGAAAAAAGCACCAATGCTATAGGCCAGAATATGACGGACTCCATGAGTACCTGGCGAGTGGGTGGAAACGCAGGCATGATGTTCTGCCCGCCAGCACGGAGATGTGGTTAACCGGAGCGTGTTTGGATAGGATAACCTAAGAAGACAACTTGGGAGGAAGCAGGGCAGGTGCAGGTAGCGGTCTGTGCGCGCTAGCACGTGGCAGCAGTGCAGCACGTTGGAGCAGGCAGGAGCAGCCTCACGCATAGGCCCTACATAAGTGAAAAGTTAAAATGGAAGACGCGAGACGGAGGTCAGGCAAGGAAGAACACTGCCAGATGTTCTAGATTGAGAAGAGTTTGCTGATCCAGCATACTGGAGACGGAATGCATCAGAGTATAAATCATCGCCGAGGGAATCATTAGGAGGCGACATCGCGGGATGTGTATCTCAGGGCCTGCATAGGAACGATAGAGAATGCAGGGGACAAGATAGCATAGCCCAAAGCGCGGAAGGACGAGAGTGGGAGTCTCGGTCGGCGTGCGAACTCAACGGCCGTTGCCCGTGGACACCAGGATGTAATCGCAGACGCATGGAAATTCCGAAAGGACGCCGAAAGCCACGTGGGATGCGACAAACAAAAGGAAATCGATCGACATCTACTAAGCCAAGTCGGGGCACATCGCACATTACCTGCGCCGCGGCATCTAGACATGGAGTATGGGGTTGATGTTGTAGGTAGTCGCTTAATTTGGCGGAGGCCGCCGATGACCGACCGCAAAACCCGCATTGCACGGAACAGACATGCTATGTTTCTTCAGGGAGCACGTACCTCCTCGATATGTGATACTAATACTTTCCACTCCATCGCACCGGAAGGTCATCCATAAAAGGATGCCGGGCAGCACTATTACCCGCCAGTGGATATCCATTCGAACGAAGCAAAGCTTCAGCATACTTGATAGTCGCTGGAGAGGCCGTTTAATGGTGCATGTACTACCGTTAGGGGACAGTCGTCATATTTATGTCTTTCGACAATGCTTCCGTGGTGTTCTTCCCCAGTATCGTGGAATTAAGTAACGTAAACATGCCCAACCCTACTATACAAGTGTCGAAATACACCCCCTAAGCTACCAGCAAATACCGCGAGATTAGAAATAAAGTCAGAAAATCCCATAGGAAACACCTAGGTACTGTTATTGCTAAGAACAGATCCAATCCTCAAATGTCCCTCGGTAGGAAAGGTTGTATAATCTCCATGGGGCGTCCTGCGTGTTTGCAACGCAAATAGAACAAACACTGCCGAAGCGAGAAACAAAAATAAAACAGTTTACAGCTTATACCAAAGCGAATTAATGGAAGAAAAACAGTACTGTTCCTCTGACTTCCAAACATGCGGTATACGCAAGCAACGAGCGAGACGAGGAAGAAAATATAGAACACATCGTATGAAAGAACCGAAACAGGCCAAACCGGATACTGCGCAGGCGGTACAAGATAGCATAAATTAAGGGCCAAGAATCCAAGAGGTGCGAACGTGAAAAGTATTATGATGCAGGTTGCGCCTTACTTGTTTCGCGGGGCATTGTTCTCATTCTCTTCGGCGTCGTTAGCTTGACCGCCCGATTCGAGGTGCTTTAATTCGTTAACCTCGCGCTATCTCTCGACATCTAAGCTGTATTCCTCCAAGAGCCATCGTGCAGAATAGGGCCGCATAAGTCCTAGAAGAGCGAACAGAAAAGGACGCTTGGCACAGCGGTTGTTAACACCAGTCGTCCGTCTTTCTGACCACTGTAAAAGGCATAAAGGGCTTGTGCACCCTGAAAGGTCGCAAGAATCATTTGAGCGACTGAACTGGACACAAAAGATATCCTAGAAGGCGAAGGACACTGATCATGGGCTCCTTCATTCACTCCCTCATTACTTTAGAGCCATCGAATCGTGTTCTGGTCCAGAAGATCGTATTGCAGACTGCTATTTCCCTTGCATCCTATGGTTTCGCATTGGCCCCATACGCATTGACTCTCTGAAGAGCAATAGAGAAGTATCTCCGGTATATCGAGGTTGAGATGTAAAGACAGATTCGATCATACCATTGTGGGGGAGGATCGCGAAGGATGACAGGTTCGGGAGCGCCTATAAGGACGTGTGTGACCAAGACAACAAGGCATAGCGTGATCACTGCTAGCCATTGTGAAAAGCTAATGGATCGAGACTAGTATTGAAGGATGTAAGGATGTATCGAACAGGCCCGCGTTGAACCGGATCAGACAGTCCAGACGAGGTGTTCTGCATGGCTGCTGATGTCTGGGCAGAGAGAATTGCTGTTCGAACAAAAATGAAGCCAAACTTGGAAGAGACTATAATTTATTTGAAAAGATCTTCGTAGGTAAATCGAGAGTCCCTGGTCAGTAAGAAACGCAGACGAACTTTGGAAATAAGAGTTTGAGTAGTCTGACGAGATACCTCTGCTCAGTAGTGACGCGGACATCGAAGCACCTCTATTCGGTGGTGACGTGGAAATTGAGGCTGTTATTATTAGAATAATGTCCTAATGAAGTTGGTTCGGCGATGTTTCTAACAGTTGAAAGGCGAGTGATTTTAGCTATAGGAGCGAGAGCACGTGACAGGGCTCGGAACCTGAGGACGCCGGGCGTGTTCTCCAGGGCTTAGCGCATCGTGTCACCATGCAAAACGTCACTTCGCTACGTACTGCCTAATGTTACTCTACTGTTCTTCTGCAGCTGAGGAGCTGGTCTGAACTCCGAAGAATAATACCGGCATTGCCAAGGCGCCAACCCCGAAACGGCCATCGTGTGTGAGACGCCCCACCTGCTCCTCCAAACATTAAGGCACCTTCTACCGTCGATCTTCACTCAAACCAACTTCCGCGCCAGAACATTCCATGACCTCGCCTCAAAGCCGACCATGGGCTCCAAAACACCAAACGATCATCGACGAGGACCAAATGGTACTATCTGAGGAAGGCAGTGCTCCCATTCCACGTTAACTAAATACTGAGGCAGACTTCGCGGGTCTTGCCCCGATTGCCGCCGTCAATACTGATAAGTCGCCTACAGCAAGTGGACTTCTTGAGGGCGTGCTCGAGGGGCAGGATGAAGACGGCGACGACGACGACGATGACAAGAATGGGCTTGACTTGATTTTGAGTGGACAGGCTGACGCCAGTGCGCCAACAAACAAGAAGAAGAGAAAGAGAAACAAGAAGAAGAAGCCAGCGACATCGGCTCAACAACAGACGTCACCTCCTCGGGTTGCACTCGCAGCTCTGTTCCCCGACCAGCGATATCCGGAAGGCGAGATTGTCGAATATGCAGGCCTGGCGCGTGATGACCGTCTTCAACGGACCACCGGCGAGGAACTTCATCATTTATCCATCGTGGCTCACAACATGGATGATGAATTTCTGACCGACTACCGCAAAGCGGCCGAGGTCCACCGCCAAGTCCGCCACTACGCGCAGAAGATCGCTAAACCTGGCATTTCCATGGAACGGCTCGCTCATGAGATTGACGAGGGAGTTCGGGCGCTCACTGGTCATCAGGGCATCGAGACGGGAGACGCCCTTAAAGCCGGTCTGGGATTTCCGACTGGGCTCTGTCTGAACAACGTAGCTGCGCATTGGACTCCCAATGCCGGAGGCAAGGAGGTCTTTCTTCAGTATGACGATGTTCTCAAGGTGGACTTTGGAGTCCATGTCAATGGCAGGATTGTTGATAGCGCATTTACCTTGTCTTTCAATCCTGTCTACGATAACTTGCTGGCAGCTGTCAAAGCGGCAACCAACACTGGACTTAAGGTAAGAGTTTCCACCCTCAGATACACCATGATCTCACGAAATGTGTCAGGAAGCAGGCATCGACGCTAGGATCTCCCACATCAGTGAGCAGATTCAAGAAGTGATGGAAAGCTACGAGATCGAGCTGAACGGCAAAACTATCCCCGTCAAAGCGGTGCGCAACATCACCGGCCACGACATCTTGCGCTACAAGATCCACGGCGGGAAGCAAGTCCCCTTCATCAAGAACCACAGCACGCAGCGTATGGCCGAAGGCGATGTCTTCGCAATCGAAACATTCGGAACGACTGGGAAGGGCGTGCTGAGAGATGACGTTGGGGTTTACGGCTACGGACGCAACGAGCATGCTAGTACTGCTGGGTTGCATCACGCATCAGCCAAGGGGCTGCTGAACAAAATTGATGAGAACTTCGGCACGCTGGTGTTCGCCAGGCGATATCTTGAGCGCACTGGCGTGAAGAATTACCATCTCGGCATGCGGACGCTTGTCGCGAGTGGTATCGTCGAGCAGTATGGGCCGCTTGTCGACGTGCCGGGTTCCTATGTGGCACAGTTTGAGCATGTAAGTATGGATTCTGGCGGAGAGGGTGGACTGTGCTGACACGAGATTCCGAACAGACTGTTCTGCTCAGACGGAATTGCAAGGAGGTTATATCTCGAGGGGATGATTACTGAGGAGTGGTGGACCCTGAAGGGTTCGACCTCGGAGGCAGGCTTTGCACTCTGGCATCAACGGTAGTCTCAACTTTAACATTGAGGCCAACTATGATAAAGTGGCGTTTCAACACGTCCTCTATAGCTCTCTTCGACTCGACCAAGTCTCACAATACGAGCGTTTCGACTGAAAGTTCTGATCTTCCTGCCAAGCGTGATTTGGTCTGGTCAATCACAAGCAGAATGAACGAGATGCTCCGTACCTGGTTATGTTATGGACTGTTGCGTTTGCCAGTCTTATCCTTTCTAATGCGAAACGGTAGGGCTGAGTAACCGGATTGAGCAGGCGGGTGAGGCGTCGCGTCTGCCCCTGTGAAAGCTCCGATTGGTCGGGGACGGCGGCTGCAGGTGTTGGCCAAGTCCGCCCCCACTACTCCTCCTACGGCTCCAGGGCTGCGGGATCGACTTGCAACATGTGCTCCTTCGACCAAACGAACGCGTCCCCATGCAAGGCGCCCCTCGACGACGACATGTCCAACGCCCGATGCCCACGATAGCCGACCCGGATTGTGAAGAGGAAGCTTTTGGATTTGGATCACAACCCCACACATCCCCGACTCGTCCACGCTTACAGTGAAGACCCGGGGACCAGCATGTCGCTCAGTACGGCCTTCGACGTCCCCAAACGCAGCGGAAGCTCGCCGGTGCTGCTCTCCAAGACATGCCAGAACTGCTTCTCGCTGAAGATACGATGCGACCGCACGCAGCGCACCGACATTTGCGACCGGTACGGCACCCTGCGAGAATGGATAACTAGCACCGTTTGAGAGCTGACCTCGGTGGTGTATGTAGATGCGCGCGGCTGGGCAAGCAGTGCGCCTTCCGGCCAGCTCGCCGGCGCGACAACTCGGCCAAGCGCGACTCGTATGTCCTTCCAGTTCTTCTCGTGCGCCTGCCTTTCGTCTTGCCCGCAGCTTCCTCATTCTGTCTTGAAGACGGCACGGCACTCACAACTCGGGCAGGCGCATCCAGGCCCTCGAAGCGCAGGTGCAGCAATTGCTCTCCACCCGCGAGCCCCTTCCTCCCATCCCCCAAGCCATCTCGACCTCAGCCTCACCATCGTCCTCCAATCCCCAAGCAAACCCGTCGGTCGCATCCCCGCATCCGTCGTCTCCTCGCAGTGAACATGGAGATGGCGATGTCGTCGATGCCGACATCATCACCACCGAGCGTGCCGATACGCTGGTGGAAATGTACAAGTCGGACATGATGCCGCACTTCCCCTTTGTCATCATACCCCCGCACGTGACAGCAAGTCAGTTGCGGCATGAGAAGCCTTTTCTGTTCCTCGCGCTGTTGTCGGTGGCCTGTTTCCACGACTTACCGGTGCAGGACCGCCTGGGCGACCGGTTCAAATACATGGTCAGCGACAGGGTGCTCCTGGGCGGAGACGACTGTCTGTCGTTGGGGTATATCCAGGGTCTGCTGGTCGTACTGGCCTGGAACCAATACCATCACCGCTCCAGGTTCTTCTCGCAATATATCGCCCTCGCTATTTCCGTTGCTGTGGATATGCGGTTGGATCGGCGCAAGCTGCGGTCTAAGGTCACCAGCGATGGGCGGAAAAGAGACGTTTTGGCACTGGACCATGCCACCCAGAGTTGGGGATCCGAAGAACAAAGGGCCACGGCGGGCCTCTTTTATCTATCGTCCACGTACGTCCACTTTTTCCACATTTTCCAGCTCTGACCGCTGGCTACTAATCAAGTGCAGCGTTTCCAAGCTACTGGACAAATTGAACGTCTTCCCCTGGTCCCAACATATTGAAGCAGGCTGTCTGGCACTCCGCGAAAAGGCACAGTACAAGACAGACAAGGACCTTTACCATGTCATCCAGCTCCAGCGCATCATTGACGGCATAGAATCCTTGTCTGCGCCTACCAGTTCTGAGGATGAGGCCCATGCTGCATATCTGCGCACGCGAGCCGAATTGGAGCAGTTCAGGGCGTACCTCGTCACTGATGTCAGCGATAGCCGTAGGTCCCCTCCTCGATTCAATGTCGCTCGATAGCTACGGAACACTAATACACACGATGCCACAGACCTCTTATTCATGCAATTTCACACCGCAAAGCTCTTCCTGTACCAGGTCGCCTTCTTCGAGCGCTCCCTCCAGCAGCACCCATCTCTCAACATCAGCATACTATGTGAGGGTCTTGAGTCAGCCAAATCTTTCCTTGACTTGTATCTCTGGCTGCCTCCGAAATCCGAAATGGCCTTGACCAACTGTGAATGGGTACAGCTGTCGTTTGGCGTCACCCTGGCCGCCAAGTTTGCCATCATCAGCAGAGAGCCAAGTTGCGAGGCCCAAACGCGTGAGCTACGGAATCGCCTGAACCTCGAGAATGTGTTCCGCCACCTGGCACTGCGGATAGGCGCGCTCGTGGGACGAGACACGGGCGGTCAAAAGGAGCGCGATATTTTCATCTACTACGAAGCCCGAGTTCGCAAGATCCAGACGTGGTATGACAGGATGGTACGGGCGACGAGCGGCGATAGAGTCCCACATACCAGCACTAACAACCCCGGCAATCAAGTTTCACTGCCACAGCTGCCTCCGCCGCCATCAATGATGGGGCCAGGTTCAAATAGCACCAAGTCCACGCCACCGTCAACGAGCGGCTACTCTCTGTCCGTGTCTCCACAACCGCACTCCTCGAATCCTAGATACACTCCTGCTCCTGCTCCGAGTTCCAGTCCCCTTCCCGTGAATCCGCTCCCCACAACCTATGCCACGTTCGGGACATCACCCTCCTCGTCCTCGGTCATGAGCGGCGGTATGAATACGAATGCGAGCTATGCGATTCCGCAGATTGCCTTTGGCGACTTGATGGCGGCGCCTGGGTGGGACATGCCATTCGTCGTGCCCATGGAACAGGATCCGTGGGCGTGGGATCTCGATATCCCGGTCCCGCAGGCTCAGGACCAGTATCAGGGTTATGATTTGGGGTCTGGGGGTCTGGGGTCAGGTAGTCTGGGAAGCGAAAGGAATCAATGGGGAAGTTGAGAGCTTGGGGGAAGAGGGAAGGATGCATTTTGTATACTATGGTTCCCGCGTCTCGTACGATATCTTTTGCGGACCTGTTGGTCGATTTATGGGGCGACTTTGACGCCGGTCGGTCGGTCGGTCGGTCGGTCGGCAAAAAATGGAGCTGAAGAGCCCGTGTCCGTGTCCGTCCGTGTCAGTTCAGTATGGAATTATGTACGAACTCCGCAACACTCGATTCGACAAAACCCCAACCTCTAGCTTGACCCCAAGAACACCTAGATCTTCTCTACGCTGTGGTATCTATGGTTTGGTTCCTAGAACTTTCTGTAACCCTGATTGCAGCATCCATCCCGGGCCATGCAGCTTCCAGACGCCCGAATCCTTGCCTGTGCGGCACAGTCGAGGCTATTACGGCGAGGGCGCTTACACGTCTTGTAAATCTATGCGATTCACAAAACTCTTAGAATTACATCGGAAGACTTGAGGAAATGTCTGTACATTTCACAAAGCGCGGCGCATGTAACCCAATTCCTCTCCAATACGACCAAACTCAAAGCCTCCGGGGATGCCCACTTCCCAGCGGAAGAGAAGACAGCAGATTCAAAACCGCCATCCGAAATCGAGTAGGAAACTGGCGATGGGAAATATTTACCTTCTCTCTCGGAACAGGCGCGTTTGTATCTATACTTGCACTCCTTCGATTCCACGACCATGAGCCCCAGCAATGGGCCGTCGGAAACGAAAGATTCCATCTCACAGCCATCGTAGCCGCGCTAGCACAAGTTGCGCAATCCGCACTTCTAGTTCCGATATCTGTTGTGTGCGAAAATCAGGGCAAGCGAGAGTTCTCCTTAGTTAATTTTTTTTCCCTACTAAATTAATAAGCCTAGCTAAAACTAAGTAGATCTTTGTGTAACGCGTTGATATTATCCTATTAAAATTATTAGTAAGTTAAAGCTTTTTAGTTATATAGAGATAGACCTTGTAAGCAATTTTTTAGAGTCGTACTAACGTTATAGGCCTATAGGGACCTCGTTAAAGTTAAAATCGCGTAAAACGCTGGCAGCGCGTTCAAAAGCAACGGCAGCGCGAAAAACAGGCTTAAAGGACTAGCTCTATTGCTCTGCTACCCGTTCTACGCGTGCTAGGGCGCAGGGTTAGTCTTAATTAGGTGGTGAGGTTGCTGCTAGTGCTGAAAAGGGTGTAGCTGCGCGTAAGTTAGTTTGGTGGTGGGATATGGAGGGAGCTTACTAGGAGCTAGCTGCTGCTGCTAAGGGCAAACTAGCCCTAAAGAAGGTGACGAAGCCATCTAAAAAGGCAGCACGCTAGCTAAAAAAAAAAGCTCCTGTTGCCCTAACCTAGGAGGGGCAGCCGCTAATGCCCTAGCCGCCGTACGTGCTGTCGTCTCCGCCTATTATCTCACTTCTTAAAGACTCAGATTTGTCTCCTCTAGTCTCTCCTCTAGCCCCTCCTCTGGCCCCTCCTCTGGCCCCTTATCTAGCTCCTCTACAGCTATGAGGCTCCTCTCTGCCTAAGCTAGTTCTTAAGTATAACATCTTAGTATAATACTTAGTGCAGGTAAACAGTAATAAGGCAGATAGTTAGCTAGTAGATAAAGCTTGCCCTTACGTTTTTTTCTTACTAAGTTAAATTAAGGATAAAGTTAGCATAATAATTATAGGCTACCTATATAGAGCTTTATTGCTAGGAGAACTTACTACGTTACCTCGCGCGCGATTTAATATAGAGCAAACGCTAGAGAAGCTAGCTAGCAGTTAACAACGCTAGAGGACTTTAGATCTAGTAAAGAGATAAAGCTGCTTAGTAGGGTAGACTACCACGTAAAACGTTTAAAGCTTATGCTATAGGAGAGTAAAGTAGATTTTAAAGTAGAAGTAAAGTTAGTTTATAAGGCGCTTATAAAGGCGTTTCTATGTAATTAGTTAGTTATAGAGCCCTTGTTAGATCTATAAGGGAGTCCTATAACTAGAGCTAGAGAAACAATTCCCCTACGGACAAAGCAGCTGTTAAAGGAGGCTTAAGCCTGCTAGCAAGTAGATAAAATAGTAACATCTATAAGTAGTTAGAGCTAGGTTACATGTATGTAGGAGTGCTGTATAGAGCTTTATAACAACTACTAGCACACGTGCTACGTTTACTTAGTCTCCTATAAACACTTTGCTGTTAAAGAAGCTAATTTAGAGACGTAGTCTAAGGGTATACTTAACAGGACTTTATATATAAGCTAAGAAGGGAACACCAAAACCGTGATTCGACCCATACTGCCATATGGGGGTTCCCTTCCATACCATCTTGTTCGCCAGAGCGAGCTGAGTATGAGGATCACGTCGATTTTCGATGCACGACGTTGGTCGTCGCTTAAGGGCTCTCCAAAGGCTTAACCCTTGACGCGGTCAGAAGTTGCAGAGTTTTCACAGCGCCAAGACAACACTAGAGGCAACAGAAAAACAGAGGAACTAGGTAAAAACTACCCAACACACTATCTAAGGAGCTGCCTCGCTAGCTACTCTAGTTTAGTAGTGCGACAGGACACCTCTGTGCTTGCGCTGCTCTAAGAGTGCGTCGCTAAGGCGTCGCACTAAGGGCAGGAACGATCTAAAATTCTAGGCAAACCTATAAGAGACTTAACAACAGATTCCTAACAGACCTAACAACTAAACAGACAACTATCACGCTTCGCTAGCGATTAATTAGAGGATCTTAAACAGCGTAGTGCCTGCAGCCTCTGACAGGCGTAGTCATACGTACCTTAGTTAACTGTGTTAACCTAGGCACTGCGGACTTAGGCAAACTAGCGGGTATTAGTCTTAGGCAAACTTAAGTAGGACTTAACAAGACAGTAGAACATAAGCTTAGTTAGTAGGAGGCTAAGGGACTAAAAGCTGCGCAGCGTTAAGCTCTCTTAGGGCCTACTCCTGCAAGACATAGTTAGCCTATTATCTCTAAGAGGGTTATAGGTAACGTAAAACAATCTGCTAGGCGTGAAAGGGATTACAGGGCGTGGCATATAATAGCAGCAATAGATAGCTCTAAGGTACTTGCTCTGGCTATTTGCGCACGCGCAGGGTGGACCCTTAGTGGACTCGTACAGCCTTGCAGGTAGACAGCTGTTCTCTAGGGCGCAGGAGGCTGCTGCTTGGGATCTACATGTGGTGGGCTGTATAATAGGAGGAGGATCAAACCCTTGCTAACAACACTGCTTATATAGCTCGAAAGGACGGATGCGCGTGTTAGTCTATCTAGAGTGCAGGTAGCAGCGCTGCTGCGATAGGCTTAAGGAGCAAATTAGGGAACTTATGCGTTTTAACGTATAGTAGGGAGCTTGGGCGGGCAAGCTATGCTGCACCCTACTGTATAACTTATAATATATATAATTCTCTAGACCGCAGCCTATAACAAGTGCGTAGCATGGGCAAAGCGCTACGGAGCTAAGTTTGCCCTAGACAAGTACCAGCTTATGCACTTCACTAGGAGGCAAGGCCAACGCGAGGACCTGGCAAGTACCGTTTGTATCGCTAGAGACGAGGCGGAGCTCTGCACAAAGTCTATCTAGATCTTAGGCATATAGGTAGACCTAAAATTACAATAGAAGGAGCACACCTAAAAGGCAGCATAGAACGGCAAGAGCTTATTTAACGCAATAGCGCGTATTATAGCATTAACGTAGGGCCTGTTAATGTAACAGTTAAAACTTATCTATATAGCAGTAGTATAACTAGCAATAATGTACAGAGCGCAGGTATAGGGACAGCGACTTAACAGAGGATTAACGGCTATAAGCATAATAGAGCTACTTCTAAAAACGTAGAAGAAATGTCTTAGGTAGATTACTAGAGCATATAAAGGTACCCTAAGCGCGGCTATTAAGCAGGAAGCAGGCATAGCCCCGCTCTCCCTCTAGGTTAAGACATAAGCGTTCTAACAGGCAATTAAGCAACATAGAGCTATAGACTAGAACGTCTAGCAAACTATATAAACTATATAGAGGTTACTAAGACAACAGGGAAGCAATATAACAGCGCTGCGCCTAGCCACGCAGAGCAAAGCAACAAAAGCAAAAGCAGACGACCTTATTGCCTAGGTACGCGAATGGCGAGCACACTAAGCAGAACGCTAGCGCGCTAAGGGCAACTTGACGCGCGGCTAATAGACTAGACAACTATAGACAGGCACCTGCATAGCGATCTAACAGGGACAAGACTTTAAATAGGAACAGGCTTAGAAACATAAAGGCAGGGGAAGAAAGGAAACAACCTAGACAGAACTATAGACGAAACGCCCCTAACAGCTATACGACGACCTCTTAAAAGCAGAATTAACAGCGCTCTTCCTGCTCTACATAGAGGCAATTAGACTTAACTGCTAGCTAGCGCACCACAGGGTACTAGGGATCTCTAGAGAATGCCCCTATAGATAGCATAAACAAACAGTTAAACACGTGATCTTCTACTATATAAGATATAACAAGAGCGCGCTGCTACTACGCCTACGTAACAAAAGGCTAAAGGATGCCCTAGGCTACCTAGAACAAGCAAAGGCAACAGCCTTATAGTTACTTAAGCAGAAAGTTCTAAAATAGTTTAAAGTAGCCTAGGACTTAGCCCTAGAGAATTATGTAACATACTAAGAGATCTAGGGACTATTAGGCTAGACAGACCCTTAAGGAAACGCTGCCCTAACGCTACCACAACGCTAGCATAACGCTACTAAAGACCGCTAGACTACCCCTTATATAAATACCTCTCCCTCTCTTCCTATTTTCTTACTCTCTCTCTCTCTCTCTCTCTTAAGCCCCTAACTAAGGGCAAGTATAACAACATAGGCAGTTAAGACAAAAGGAAAACGTAGTACCCTTGTAGGCAAAAAGCAAGGGGAACGTAAATATAGCACATAGAAGGTTTTCTCTGCGTATAAGTTTTATCCTATAGCAAAAGTCTACATAAGCTACTAGAGCTTAAAATAGACAGTAAATAGATTAAATAATAATAATAATAATATATATAAGCTAACTGCTAGCTAATTTAATTAAATACTAGAAGGCATTAGTAGAGAACTAGCTTAAGGTGAATCCTTATAACTGCTAGAAAAAGAAGCGCTATAGATTGTTATTAGATAAGGATAGAGATAAGTTAAAGAAGCTTATAAAGGATGTTAAAAAACAACGCGTATAAGAACAAATTCTCTATATGTAAGAGGCTAAGGAGAAGAGAGCAGAGGCTTAAGAGATAAGACAGCAGGCACGTGAGCAGCAACAGAGGTTCTTAATGCCTAGCCTAGCCTACCCTCCTCTATACTACTCTCCATACGTACCTTATTAGATAGCTGCTCTACTAGCCCTTCTACTAAGCCTCCCACTAAGTCTCCTACTAACAACGCCTTAAAAAACTACTATACTAGTCCTTAGCTCAAGCCCACTTAGTGGGGCTAGCAAGGCTAATTTATGAGGAGCTACGCTCTACTAGTACTAGTAGAGGCTCGGCACTCCGAGTATATAGATGAGCTTCCGAGCTTCCTTCACACATTAATCAAGTCTCTACTTTCTGAAGCCACTAACTTCATAGTTATGAGCCTAGCTATCGCTTAGTCTGTTATATATTACTTAATTTACCTATCGTTTGGACCAAAATACATGTACAGAACTCGAAGTTCTCGAAATAACACCTATACAACGTCGCCGCAGACGCTAAACACTCTCTATAACCCTCTATAGCGCGTCAAACGCCTACGAAACGCCTACGAAACGCATACGGAGCCACGTACATTACCCAATACCTCCTCTATCAACTATCCGCCTACAATGACCCTAAACCTCTAGGAGTACAACACCAGGCCTAAGGACGCCATAGTACTGCTTAGTAGCTAGCAGGAGTGGGACAACTAGTGGTTTGTGGTAAAGGATGCAGCTAAAAAGGCTAACATATGGGAATACGTTGACCCTGATGCCAAGGCAGCCAAGGAGGCAGAGCCTAGCAGGCTAGAGGAGCCAATCTACTAGAACTACCCAGCCTACAACAGCTCAGGTACTTTGTTAGAAAGGCAGGCAAAGAACTTTATAGAGCTGTTAAAGGAAGACAAAGAAGCCTATAAGTTTGCATATAAGGTGTGGAAATTAAAAGAGATAGTATACAGGACAAAGAAGATTGCTCTTAACTTGCTTATAGATCTAGTTATAAGAACAATTAACACCTTATATATATGTATTATATAAAATAAGGAGGAACTCTAAGGACAGCTTAAGCGCCTAAAAGCTTACTTTGCTCCTAAGGCCTAGAGAAGAGAGAGGACTCTGTCTCTAGCGATAGAGAACTTGCATAAAGGCAGGGGGAAAGGCAAGAGCATGGAAAGCTGGGGACTAGACTAGATTACTACTATAAATTAAGCAAGGAAGGCCAAACTCCCTGAAACGGACGGATAGAGAGCCTAGCGCCTGTTCCTTAAAGCAGTGAGCAAAGAAGGGGCTAAGGAGGCAGGCTACGCCTAAAACATTAGCATCTTGACGCTAGCTGTAGAGAAGAAAGGCAAGAATCCTCTACTATTCTCTAAAACAGTAGACATGTGGCTTTTGTATTAGTTGCAGCTACCTTAAAAGGGTAGAGCTCTAGCGGGGTCATTTGCGGCTAAGGCCACTACCTCGGCTAGATCCCTGCAGAACTCACTAACAACCTCGGCCTCAACGCTCTAGGTGGCTGAATACGAGACTAGCGCGAAGTCTAAGCGAGAAGCTTAGAACAAGGCCAGCAAAAGGCTCTAAGTTAGAGAACTAGATAACAGAGGCTTGCCTAAGTGTCTCTATAGCTTCTGTCACTAACCTACTAATTGCTAGTTGCTATAGCCTAAGAAACGCCTAGCTAATTTAAGAGTTAGCAATACGCAGGCTAAAGCTTTTAAGAAGGCCTGCAAGGACTATCTAGGGTATCTAAGGAAAGCTTAAGCTCTAATTGCTTAGGAAACTAGGGAGGCAGAGCCTAAGAGGCCAAGGACTTTCAACCTCGATGGGGGTTCGAACTGCCCAGCCCAGCTACGGACCAACGCGGTATACAGCCCACTAGCCCAGCTACGGACCAACGTGGTATACAGCACACCAGCCCAGCTGCGGACCAATGCAGTATACAGTCCACCACCTGAGCAGCAGCGCTATCCCAATTAGGTGTTCAACGCTGTAGATCCAGTGGTTGAGCTACCGCTGCTAGACAGGTGGATCCTTGACTCTAGTTCAAATATCCATATTTGCAACTCAACAGGCTTCAGATGGGAGGAAACTTATGAGGCTAGAGCAGATGACGTAGTCTACGCTAGCGCCTCATGCAAGACCATAAAGGCCTAGGGGACAGTACTCATTAACGCTCTCAGTGATAGAAAGATGGTTTTAGTGCGTCTGAACGACGTAGCTCTTATACCTAATTTCTTCACTAACCTAGTTTCGCTGCCAAGGGTTATCGAGAAGAATATACACTTTGACTCTGGCAAGAGCCACCTCTATAGCTTAGAGGGAAAGATTATGGACGTTCAGTACAACGGGGGTCACTGGCTAGTAGACGCAGAGGACAATATTCGCGTGCCAAGGAACCAACTACGCGCATTTGCAGCAACCTCTCGGCGACCTCTACCACCTATACAAGCTTCACCAGCGCAGGCCCACGTGCTTGCAGGCCACATAGGGTTCAAGGTGATCGAACACCTCGAAGAGAACACTACTGGGATCAAGCTTATACCAGGGGAACACTACTGCCGTACTCCAGAAGGCTTCCAGAGCCAGCTTGGCAGAATACTACGCCTCAAAAGAGCTCTGTATGGACTCAGGGAAGCTCCAAAGCTCTGGCTTGATGAGCTACGAAGAACTCTCAAGGAGCTTGGATTGGAACAGCACCCTGATGTACCCTGCCTGTTCATGAGCAAACAGCTGCTAGTGTTCTTCTACGTTGACGATATAGTCGTCCTGGTACATCCAGAGAATGAGGCATATCGAATTCAGTTTGAAGAAGCTCTGCTCAGGGTATATGAGCTTCGCTGCCTAGGTGAACTGAAATGGTTCCTCGGTATACGAGTGCTACGAAACAAGGAGACAGGGCAGTACTCTCTGCTACAGGACTCCTTCATATCAAAGGTAGCGAGCAAGTTCTCGCTCTGGAAAGAGAACAAGAAGTATCCTCTACATCCATTGCCAGAGGAGCCCCTGGAGCCATACACCAAGGAACTGGATCCAGAGCTAGTAAAGGAATACGGAGTTTTGACTGGCTCACTAGCTTATCTAGAGACCTGTACACGCCCAGATGTAGCTGCAGCTCACTCTATACTTGCTCAGCACCTTGTCAGCCCTGGCCCTGCCCACCTACGGTACTTAAAACACTGCTGGCGCTATATTATTAGCACTCAGTATTTAGCCCTTCAATCAAACAAAGTGGTGGAGAGATTCGACTAGTATGTACAGGGAGATCCTACAGATGAACCAGTCTTCTTTAGAGCCTCTGATGCCTCCTACGCCGACCATACAGAGAGCAGGAGAAGCTCTCAAGGCCTACTTTTCAAGCTCGGGGGTATGACAGTTCACTGGCAATCAAATGTACAACGAACAGTCACCAAATCAACTACAGAGGCAGAGCTCTTAGCTCTCTCTGCAGCAGGCTCGGAAATGCGTTTCTAGATGAGGTTCTTTGACTATATACACTTCTCGCCAAACTGCCAGCCTATTCTGTGGTGTGACAACCAGCAAACAGTGGGAATTGTCACTAGAGATCAGGACAAGCTAAAAACGAAGCTCAAGCATGTGGATATCCACCAGAGCTGGGTACGCCAAGAGACTTTAGCAGGAAGATTGCGAGTTGAGTGGAAGCCTACTGCAGAGATGCCCGCCAACGGATTGACCAAGCCCCTACCCAGGCAGAAGCATGCCGCCTTTATCAAGCAACTAGGCTTAGTAGATGTATCCTCATTAATTGAAAAGAGTCGGGAATTGCAATCTGAGTAGCCCTCAATTGGCAACTCAAAGCAAGGAGAAGACTTTCCTTTTACACCGCAAGTTGTGTTTTAGCCTGTACGATGCTTGGTATAGCTCGTACTTTGACCCCTTGTTCAACACCTGGGAAGACTACACCAGCTGTATTCACAGCCTGGTTGCTTTTGTACCTTATTTTGACTACCAGTTCTCCCTCCTTGAGTACGTCCTGGGGGGGTATGTGAGGAGCTACGCTCTACTGGTACTAGTGGAGGCTCGGCACTCCGAGTATATAGATGAGCTTCCGAGCTTCCTTCACACATCAATCAAGTCTCTACTTTCTGAAGCCACCAACTTCACATAATTCACAAGCTCATGTGAAGGCGTTTTTCAAGTGGCTCGTTGCAGAGCAGCTAGAGGAGGACTAGGAGGACTATATATAGGCTTAGCAGGTTGCTGTGGAGCAGAGATAGACAGTAAAAGACCTTAAGGAGATAGCAATACTATAGAGTGAATTATATTTACTAGCAACTAGCGCGCTGTATAGGCTTAAGGATATAATTATACGTTACTTCTATAAGGATCTGCGTTAATTTAAGACAGTATATAGATCCTCTTAGGAGGGAGGAGACACTGTATAAAGGGCGGAGCTAGTTTAAAAGTGCTATACTAGATTAGAGATAGCAATAATTAAGCTATATCAAGTTCTTAGCCTAATTTGAATTAGGCCCAGCACGCAGACGGTACCACGGCGTTAGTAGGCGTCAGTCAACGGCGGTTGACGGCGGTTAACGGCTACTTGGCCGTCATATATACGGCCTGCCACGCAGCTACGGCACCGCAGGCGTTAGTAGGCGTCAATCAACGGCGGTTGACGGCGATTGACGGCTACTTGGCCGTCATATACGGCCTGCCACGCAGCTACGGCACCGCTAGCGTCACTTAACATGAATTAATTATTGCTATCTCTATACTAGATTTTAGAGGAACAGGCGTTCAAGTTTTCTTAATTTTAGTACAACAAATTTAATAATATAAGAATTAATTGTTAGACTAGTTCTACTCCTTATTAACCTTATCGTCCTAAGCACCCTTATTATAATCGTCTCTCCCACGTAGAGCTTGGAGATCCGCCCTCACTCTATCAAGTTCATCCTGTTCAATATATAGCCCTCTAGCAGCGTATTTAAAGTGTTTTCTTGCAAATTAATTATAGCAACTCTATATAATTGCCTCTTTTAGGAAAGATCTAAATCTATTATGCCTTTTATAACTATAAACGTAGTTCCTTTTAATTTAGTACTTTAAAACAGAGAAGGTAAGCTTAATAGGATTATAGTTAGGTAAATATAGTAGGAGGAATTATACTACATAGCCTGTAGCCTTAAGGACCTCTGTAACCTTGTCGTTAGTATAAATTAAGACGTTGTCTAATATAATAACTAGTAGCTAGTGCCTATAGGTTTGCTATAGTATAGGAAGGAGATAGTAACGTAACTAATTAATAAACTCTTTATAGTTAAAGTAGCCTTCCTTAATGCCTATACAGGGGAGGTAGCTGTTAACTATATAAGCTAGTAGAATAGCCCACGTCTTCCCATGCGTTATATCCTAAGTATATCAACTTATATAGCCCACAGGTCTATACGCCTTATGCCGCTAGCTAGTTTTCTTATTAAAATACTCTTATTAAGAAACACTAAATCCTTCTAAGTAAACTATCTTATACTCTACTAATAGGCCTCTCTAAGGTCGTTGTTACGGCCTATAGAGAAAGGTCTTAGAGCTCTTCTAGTCTAACTACGCTTAGAGAGGAATTAGGAGATGTTAGATCTGTTACTCTTAATACCTCTCTTAATCTATAACTAATACGTAATTTTATCCTAATATTTCTAGCTAGAACAAATTAGCTCTTTAAATAGAGCCTTAGCGTCTTCTTTACTAATTTTAGGGGGTCTCCTAAGCTTCACGCCTAGCTCTAGTAGGCAGCGTATGCTGCTATGTTTAAGGAGATTTAACTCTACGTTTCAAACTACGTGGATGGAGCAGCCTTCACGCTTAGCAATCTGCTCCTTGCTCTATCCTAGTATAAGAAAACAGCAGATGTTAATTCTTACATGAGTCTTAAGCCCTCTAGTACTAGGTTTTATATATAGAGCAGGTCAAGGTTGGCGGGGGGACAACAGAGAGACCGTGGGCGCGAAACATGGCTTGCGGGTTGGTGAAAACACTTAAAAAAGT
>MCFA01000171.1:0-91100 GCA_002105025.1 Clohesyomyces aquaticus
AAATAGATAGCACTATTAAATAGACAACTTGAAACTATGTAGAAATTAGGTTAAAACGAAGCTCTAGCTTATAAAACAGAGCGTCTACAAGCTTAAAACAGAATAAGTTTCAAATATTGCTATACCTAACTATGGATAGTACTGTACCTGACTGTGGATAGTACTATACCTGACTACGTATAGTACTGTACCTGACTACGGATAGTACTGTACCCGACGACGGATATTGTTGTACCCGACTACGGATAGTACTGTACCTGACTATGGATAGTACTATACCTGACTATGGATAGTACTGTACCTGACTATGGTTAGTACTGTACCTGACTATGGATATTGTTGTACCTGACTACGGATAGTACTATACCTGACTACGGATAGTACTATACCTGACTACGCATATTGTTGTACCTGACTATGGATATTGCTATACCTGACCTGTCCCTTTAATATATATAGAAGGGAATTTCGTAGAGAATAAAAATCAAGCCATTTATGAAATCCTGTTGTCCTACCTTGCTCCGCTATCAATCACCAATTGTTGTATGTCTTGCTATCAATTATCAATTTTTACATGTTGTTCTTGTGTGTCTGTCTCGGTCCCCTATGACCCCTCGGCTAACTACATTACTCAGCTCCCAGCCACCCAATTATATCTGAGGGCTGCGACGGCCACATTCGCCGTCAACCGCCGTTAACCGCCGTCCACCGCCGTTAACCGCCGTCCACCACCAGTATATGACGGCCAGGTAGCCGTAAATCGCCGTTGATTGACGCCTGCGGTATCGTAGCTGTGTGGCAGGCCGTATATGACGGCAGGTAGCCGTCTGCGTGCTGGTGCGTAGATGACGGCATGTGGCCGTCAACTGCCGTCGCCTTTGCCTACGGTGTCGTGAGTGCAGTGCTGGGGCCCAAAGCCTCCACTAATCTGACAGGAGTGCTCCTGTATAGAGAGCTACAGAGAGAGCTACAGCAGCTACAGCAGCTGAGGCTCTTTAGTCTATGTGTAATCAATGGCAATTATAGTAGCGTGGTTGAGAGATATCGCGTGTTTAGTGCAGGTGTCGCGTTTTGGTGGAGTGGCTCGAAACCCTATGTGACTCGAAACTACTCGGCCCCAACGGTTGATTCTCAATTTCGCTCCGCAAAAGGCCGTGCTCCGCACGGCCCTACTAGCTCAATGAAAAAACACCCTCAATGATAATAAATACCTGCACCCCACCTAAATACATCAAAAACGCGTATTTTTACACCAAATAAAATGCCAAAAGTGCCCAAACAAAGTACCAAATATCAGCGCGAATGTCAGATCATTGAAAAATGCGCTAAAGAGCTGCGCGCAGTCGAAAATCCAAACCTCTACGCATACTGCCGCGATCGTAACCTTACCCACCTATACTAACGCCTTATACGAGCGCTCAAAGGACGCAAAACCAAGTTAACTCGCAAGCCTGTTAAGAAAAAGCTTACTAAGGTTTAAGAGCTCGCCCTTGAACAGTTCATCGACGTAGTTAACAATATTAGTTATAGAGTACAGAAGGAGCTAGTTGCGCAGCAGGCCAACTTCATACTGGCAGAATCGCACGAAGGAGATAGCCCACCACCGCGGGTGGGCATTAACTGGGCATCTCGCTGGCTCGCTGCCCGTACAAAATACTATAGGGTGAAGGCGGTACCAATAGAGCTCGCGCGTAAGCTGGCGCAATTGCCAGAGGCTATTCTGGACTAGTACAACAAGCTTAACGCGTATATAAAGGAGCACAGTATAGCCATGAAGAATATGTATAATATAGATGAAACAGGCGTGAGAATTAGTATTGCTAAGAACTCCTACGTGTATACAAAGCATAGGAAACAGGTGAATATATACCCTAGACTCTAAGGGGCGAGCAGAATGGCAGTGACATTAGTGAGGATGAGGGCTACTCAAGCCCATATTTCGATTAGGGAATTTGAATTATGCATAGAGATGTATTTTGATGTATTTACCATATAAATTAGTATGGTGGGGTACTGCCAAGGAATTTATTATCATTGAGGGTGTTTTTTCATTGAGCTAGTAGGGCCGTGCGGAGCACGGCCTTTTGCGGAGCGAAATTGAGAATCAACCGTTGGGGCCGAGTATATAGCCTAGCTTAAACAAGGAAGCCTGTTGGCCTAAGATTCTTATAATTTATGCCGCTGCACATGAGCTAAATACCAAGTTCAAAGTTGCGCCTCTGCTATGTAACTACTCCATAAGACGAATTTGGACACTAGTGGACCCATACTTTTAATGCCAGGTCAATCAACAGACAGGCTGCGTTCTCCGCAAGACGAAAGCAGCCACGTTCCAAACAACCAGGACCTAAAGAACATAGCCAACCCAATCCCTAATCCCGTATGTCCGCGCCCCGAGTTTCAGAGATGTTCAAATGTTTGCCTTGTCCTCATCATCATTTCAGATCGTTCAAGATCATTCAAGATCAGATCCTTTGGTACGTTAATCCAATATGCGTAGTCCTGAAAACGCCTCCTGTTCAATGCAAAAAAGAGCCACTGATGCTTCCATGCACCAAGAAGATAGTGAACGCCACTCCATGCCTACGCCACGTGATTCTATCAGACTCGCTCATCGCCTAAGGTCGGTTAAACATAGGGTAAAATATCTGGAGTCGTGATCAGGATCATGGCTCTTGATGAGAAGAAGGTTCGTGTACGGCAAAGGAGGTTCCAGCGACGACAGCGACATCAAGCCAGACATGGAAAGAAGTCGTAAGGCAGAGAAGCTAGCTGCTGAAGGCTCTGAGGACCCATGGGAGGAACACGATATTCGCCCACTGGCTCGGAGCTTAGGTGACCCAGCGATAGTGAGTCTGATCCAACACGGCTGTTGTTCAAATTCGAAGGAAATCGGTCCCTGGATGACTGGCAAGCTCGAGGGACGTGCGTTGGTGATCAAAGAATGACACACTTGGGGCCATTCTTCGATCCCTTCCGGCTGCCGCCGCCACCACGGGTAGCCTTGCGACCATCGTTTCGGGGGATTTCACCGGGTCCATAGCCGCCGCCACGCCTTGGGTCTCGGGTTTTCTTTCCTTGCCTTTCACTACCAGTTGATTGGTGTCTCTGTCGCCTCAGCTGCCTCACAACCTCATAGAATGCCTTCTCCACGTTGACGCAATTCTTGGCAGATGCCTCAACGAAGTCACAACCCAACTCCTTTGCGAGAGCATGACCCTCTTGGGTTGAGACCTCACGCTCCGTGATTCGATCGCACTTGTTTCCCACGAGCATGACCGGTGCGGGCCCTGACATTCCAACGCCGACGGAGGCTGCACTGAGCGGCGAGCCAGGATAGGTGGGAGAGCCTGAGATTGACGACTCCTTGACCCGTTGAATTTGGTGGTGGAATTTTTGGATGCGTGCGAAGGATGAGCGTGAAGATATGCTGTATACCAAGACGAAGCCTTCTCCATCTCGGATCCATTGGTCTCGCAGAGCAATGTATTCTTCCTGGCCTGCAGTGTCGAGCACCTCAAGCATGCACGACTGGCCATCAATCTGAACCTGTTTGCGGTACGAATCCTCGATAGTGGGGTCGTAAGTCTCGACGAAGTGATTCAGGCAGAGCTGGGCAGGGGATTAGCAGTTGTAACAGGGTTGGGTTTTGCGGAGCAACTTGCCTGGATTGTCAAGGCCGTCTTGCCCACGCCGCCATCTCCCAGCACCACCAGCTTGTACAGGGTCATTTTTCCAGCCATGGTGTCGATGTAGAAGCAGTTACAACAAGCAAACCGCCGAGTTGGGATACGATGTAAGATAGCGAAAGTCCGTCGCCAAGGGGCCGGAAGAAGGAGTCGAGGCTGAGGATCGGGGTAACACAAAGAGCGATCCACGTCGTAGGCGAGTCTCCTCGTGAAGCGCAGTGAGAGCAGCTGACCAGCGGTGCCCAGCTTACCGGCCGACGAGGGAGGCGAGAGATTCGAGGGGGCACGAAGAGCCCACACGGGGGACGTGAGTCGTGAGCCAAGACGTGTCGAAGAGAGAGAGCACAGCTTGCGCGCGTCGCGGGTAGCTGCAGGCGGTTCAGAAACGATCGGGCAGCCGCTTCAGCGAGCGGGGGACGGACGGGGCACAGGTTAGCACAGGCGGACGCTGTGCTCGGCGGCGGCGGCGGCGGCGGCGGCGGTGGATGCGGTGGATGCGGTGGATGCGGTGGATGCGGTGGATGCGGCAGGAGGAGCAGCAGCAGCAGGAGCAACAACGGCGAGAGCGAGAGCAACAGCAACAGTGCAGCAGCAGCAACGGCACCCGGGCAAGTCTAGGAGGGGAAGAGCTGGGGTGAGGGAGCTCGGGCAATGGTGGGCAGCGGCGGCGGCGGCGATGGACCGAGGGCTGGAGAGGACGAGTGGTGGGCGGCTGGAGGTTGTGTGGTGGGCGAGGTGGTGCAGCCCTGGAGCAGGTGGATTGGACGAGGTGGCTCGTGTTGCTCCCACGTGAAGACCGTCTGGGCTCTTGCTTGTGCCTGGCTGGGCGGGCGGCGATGGACGACAGGACAGACGGGGCGCGGCGAGACGGGGGCACTTCTGAAGCTACAACAATGGATATGCTGGTGAGGGAGGGCTCGCGGCTTCGCAGGGCGGCGGCGGCTGCTCGGGCGACAGTCGGTCGGTGCAGCGTGCCAGCGTCGGGGGGGCAGAATGTACCTATCTATCAGGACCACGCGGGCAGCGTGGGGTGCTGGATGGGACAGGGACGGGGCACGAGAGAGCGACGGCGGGCGAGGTTGGGGTGGGCAGGTGCAAAAGCAAGTCGCGAGGGGAGATAGAGAGAGGCCGCTCTACGCAGCAGCACCGCACGGCGAGGGACAGGACTCAAGACAGGCGAGAGTGCCTCGCCCAAGTCCCGGCTCTTCTGGCAGCTTGCGACTCTTGGGACGACACTAGTACGGCTCCACTGGGACGACTACACTCGGCACTCCTCGCGCGTTCCCGGGCGCAGGTAGCAGTAGGAGGTACTGGACAGTCTCGTAGGACTCAGGACGTAGCCTATGTAGTACCTTGCTATGTGCTTGGTACTGGTGTTGCTGCTACCCTCCACGTCGACAGAGGCACGCATCCTGTCTGCTGCCGTGCCCGCTGCATCAGTCGACGCATCTCGGTGCCCCGGTCTGCAGCGACGCTCTCGTCAAGCCATCGGTGCGACCGCGTCCCAGTGACGCTCTCGTCGTGTCTGGCAACCGTCCCTGTTGCTGGAACTGTGCTCCTCCACGTCGTCGGCCGTGGACACAGGCACTGACCGTCTGCCGCCGCCTCGGAACGCTCCCGCCGGCGCTGCAAGACCGTCCAGATGCAGGCTGCTCCCCAACCAAAGCAACACCACCGCCGTGTCGTGCAGAACCTGGCGACTCCCGAGCCTGCCGTGTTGGTTTTTCCCTTCAGACATGGTCACTGCCTGGCTGGCAATGCTCTGCGGCTCGCAGGAGCATCGCATCTCTGTCCTCGGTGATTCGACACGATTCAACACACCTCATCTGTCCTCGCCTCACGGAGCAGGCCCTGGCCCCAAGCCTCGGTTTCGTGCAGTAGTCGTGTCGCTGGGAAGCGACGGCGACATTGCCATTCTTACGCTTGAGCGACCGACGAGGCTCTGGACTTTGCGATCCGCACTCCCTCGCCGACCAGATCAAACAGACTGGCGGCACAGCCGTGCTGCGTTTGCTACTGCCGAACGTTCGACAACGACAACAGCTTGCATTGAACAGCTCGCAACCCCATGCCCCCAGGTCTCACAGCCCCGCCTCGAAAAGTTTTACCGTCCTGCCAGAAAACGACTGTCTGTGCGCGCGGGTGTGGGCAAGCCTCCGCGAGGTCCTCTGCCGGGCCTTGCTGCTTTCCGCGTCCTTGGCACACTGCAGCCTTTCTCAATTCTTATGAGACGTCTGATATGATAAGCAGAAGACGCCATTTGTTCTCGAGGCGCGCCGTCTGCTGCAAGCGACCTTTCCTGTGGCCTTTGGTGTTGTACTGACTTCGACACAAGACGCTTTCGACAGCGAGCACTTTCTCCGCATGAATCGCGGCTCGGGTCATTGCCAGAATAGCCGCGAGATACAACCCTCGCCGACCAACAAACCTTTCTCGGAAAACCTGGCAAAGGTTCCAGGTCGGCGGAAGTGTCGGACCATCCTATGGCGCTAGACCTGCTGCATCGCCCGCATGAGTTCTCGGACACGTGAGACTTCTGCACAATAAACCTCGTCCGATAATGAGACTGGCCCTGACTATTGGCCGCGAGATGGTAGAGCGAGTTGTGGAGGAACAAAGCGGCGATGTTGTTGCAATTCGCACAAACTGACGATTGTCTGCCACCGGGACGGGAGACGGGCCGTTACGTTAGGGCATGGGATGAGGAATTGAGCCGGATGTCCAGTCCGGGTGAGATGCGATCGACTGCAAGCCACGCCGACTAGGTTCAATATGTCCTCGTTCCATCCTTCCAGTCTGGAAAGCGTTATTTACAAACACGTAGCATTCAATGACATGCATGCTATCTCCCCAGTTCCAGCTCCCGATTCGCGCAGGAAACTAAATATGCATACAGGCAAGAAATCCTCCCGAAAGATAGGTACGCCACTAGATAAGGGAGATGATACACAAATATTCCTACAACTTCGCCCTCGCCTCTGTAGCCTTGTGGATGTTACTGCCTTTCAGTCTGAAGTACTCCCTAATCTTCGCTCTGGCCACTTCGATTGCCTCGGGGTCCTCGATGGTTGTGGGCACTTGAACCTCTTTTTCGAACTCTCCATGAGTTGCATTCTCAATAAGCTCCCGCAAAACGCGGCGTAGCGTCTTCCCGCTCCTGGTCTTTGGGATCATCCCCTTGCCCTGGATCATCCCACCCAATCCGGCGATTGCCCCGATCTGCTGTCGGACCAGTTGTTGCACTTCCTTGAAGAGCTTGTCGTCCGGCACGGCGGGGTGGGGATGGTGGTGCGTGGACAAGGTGATAAAGGCAAACGGAAGGTGCCCTTTCAGAGAATCCGGTATGCCAACGACTGCGGCCTCTGCAATGTCCGGGTGAGAAGTCACTGCTTGTTCGATCGCTCCTGTGTGGTGTCAGTATTTGCCCCCGTGAAATATTAAACACCCAAGTAACCAACCTGTGCTAAAGCGATGTGCGGCAACATTGATGATGTCGTCGGACCTCGACATGATGGAGATGTATCCTTCTTCATCAATCATACCCGCATCGCCCGTGTCGATCCATTTTCCGTTAAAACGCTTCAGATACCCTCTATAGAACCTTTCCTCGTCTTCCCATAGCGTTGTGAATGCGGTGGGCGCAAGCGGTAAAGCCATGACGATGTTCCCCATTGATCCCGGCTCCAGTTCGTTTCCTTCGTCATCTACAATCCTAACGTCGAAGCCAGGCGCAGCCTTGCCAGCGGACCCCGGTTTGATGGCGAGTGGCTGGTGGCGATGTTTACTGTTGAAATTGTCGCCTGCCGCAGCACTGAGGGCTATTCCCGATATTGGGCTGCCAGATTCCGAGGACCACCAGTTGTCAATGACCACTGCACCGCCCGCACAGTGCTTGCCCAGCAGCTTTTGATACATCTGGACAATACTTGGTTCACTTCGCTCGCCAGCCAAAAAAAGCGCTCGGAGGGTTCGAAGACCACCTCGGTTGCCGTAAATCTGCTCGAAGTAGTCATTGTCTCCATCCTCGCGTCGAATGGCTCGAAGCGCTGTTGGTGCGGTGAACATAGTCGTCACCTTGTATTCTTCGATGATTCGCCAGAATGTACTCGCATCCGGAGTCCCGACAGGTTTACCTTCGAACAGCACAGTCGTAGCGCCAGCAAGAAGTGGTGCATAGACAATGTAGGAGTGACCGACTACCCAGCCGATGTCCGACGCCGTGAACATGACGTCCCCGGGTCCGTGAACACCGAACATGTACTTGATGGAGAGGTTAAGTCCAACTGCATGGC
This sequence comes from Clohesyomyces aquaticus, assembly GCA_002105025.1. NCBI lineage: Eukaryota > Fungi > Ascomycota > Dothideomycetes > Pleosporales > Lindgomycetaceae > Clohesyomyces > Clohesyomyces aquaticus. The sequence goes on from MCFA01000171.1 coordinate 7,982, forward strand.
CTCCAGCTTCACGTACGACTCCCTTTGGCAAGCCAGTTGTTCCTATATTTGTCAGCCAACACACGCTTTCGGTCAATATGGGCCTCGCTCACCACTAGTGTAGATGATGTACAGACCATCCGAACTTTTGACTGGAACTGCCGCTGCCTTCAGTCCCCGATTCTTTGCGCTCTTGACCAGCCGCTGCCAATTCCGCTGGCCAGCCTCTTTGACCACGGGCTCCCACCGAAGCTGCTCGCGCTGCCAAATGACGACTTTAAGGGGCTTGAAGGTACTCTTTTGGATGGCTTCTTCCAAGAGCTTCTTGTATCCCATGGGGCCTTTGGCACCCTCGATGCCGCAGGATGCCGTCATCACGGCCTTTGGGCGGGAAGCTTCCATACGTTGCGCAAGCGAGGCTGGGGAGAACCCTCCGAATACAACCGCATGGATTGCGCCAAGTCGAGAAATGGCAAGCATCGCGAAAAGAGCCGCAGGGATCATGGGCACTGTTATTACTTTAGTCTTGCGTCTCTGGCCATTCACATGTCGAAGACCCACTGTATATAAGAACAACATCGCCCTTCTTCACACCTTCCTCACGCAGGACACCCGCAAGTGCCTCCACTTCCTCCAGGAGTTGCTTGTATGTGTACTTTTCCTTGAGCCCAGTCACGGGACTATCCCAGTATATGGCGACTGTATCGCCATTACCGCTGAGGACATGTCTGTCGACGCAGTTGTATCTAGCTTATGGTTAGCTACGGTGCTCATTATGACCTAGGCTCGATAATTTGTACGTTGTTGATATTTCTCCACCAGGGAACCATGTCCAGTGATCGTGTGTGACGCCGCTCTTGAGAGTCTTTGTTGTCCTTTGCAGTGCTCGGTCGGGCTTCTTGTGCCATTGAAGCTGATCGGCCTGAGCCGTCCAGAAACCCTCCGGATCGTCCAACGACCGCTTAGCTACCTTGTCTTGGATATGTGGTTCAGACATGATGGCCGAATATGACGAATAAGGTGTACACAGTATCAATTCAGAGATGCGTGGGGGGAGTGAGGGAATAATAGACAGCCAAGACACGACGAATGGGTACCAGCGATAGTGAAATCCGGTTCCTGGTTCAGACGGTCCACAAATTCTGCGGTCGTGGAGTATAAATGGTATGTCGGCAAAGAGACCGGCCAGGCGGGTCCGGGGGATGACGCTCGCCGAGGGTGTTAATCTCGGGCCTGGGGAACGCTAGTCACCCCGCAGCAACGGCGTTGGCGTGGCAGCGAAACCTGGGGACACGAGCGACCACGAAGCAATGGTAAGATGATCACCCTATAAAATGATGATATCTGGGGATGGAGGTTCTCAAACAGGAGTCGTCCTTCCGTCCATGATCGGTGGTCGCATGTGAATCCGCGGCGTTTACGGCCGGTGAACTCGGTGCATTTGCCATCAGTCTAAACTTACCCGGCAACTTCGATACACCAATCTCTGGCTGCATCATTCGAGTTCCCGGACGCGAATCACCTTCCAAGCCTATCGCTGCCATCTGGTTGTCGCGTTATGATGGGTTTGAGCAGTTTTAGACAATTGGGTGGGGCTGCGCATGTGTTTAGTTATGTTTATGTTAATTTATTATGGTCTAAATAATAACTATGTATTACATCCATTATATCTATGCTGGAGAGCACATCTCATGTACATTCAACAAATGCACTTGACTGTAACTAACTAGTGACGGTCATTGATGTATTTCCCCCAAATTTAGTGAGCTTGTCTTGTATCATCGCGAGGATGGACGCTTTGCCTGGACATCGGCAGCGTCGTCGATACCCAGTTTCTCCGCCACTGTAACGAAACCAGCCTCATCACTCGGTATCCACAGATCCACCCAACCCTCGTCATGGGCCCTTTTGACGTCATCAGGGCTCCAATCCTCCTCAAGGCGCCTCTCGACATAAATAGCCTGGAGGCCGTGCGATTTGGCAGCCTTCAGATCGCCCAAGTGCGCAGCTACCATTGCACAGTCCTGAGGCTTCAACCCGAGCTTCTCAACAGCGCCCAGATAGACTTTCGACGAAGGCTTGTATGATCCGAACTGCTCCGCACTGAAGAGATGCGTGAAGTCCATTGAAGTATAGGTTCGGAGATCGGCGAGCAGACTGAGATTCCCGTTGCTCAACGTGCATGTGTAAAACAACTTGTTCAGCGCCTTTATACCGGCAGCGGAATCCGGCCAAGGGTCTAATCGATGCCAGACAAGACTCATCGCGCGGACTTCGTCATCAAGCCACAGCCCTTCAAAGCCCCATTGAGACAACAACTGAAGCAGTGATTCGTGATGATGTTCGTCGATAGTCTTCCAAGATAAAGTCGGGTCGGAGGCCAATGATGCCGTAAACTTCTTGTATGAGTCCCGCCATTGCTGCGCAAATACTCCCCAATCCTCGAGAGACATAGAGGAAGCCTTCATGCGGACGGAAGTTGCCAATGACGCCGTGGCCGAGTTTAGTGAGGCATGGGCCTGAACATAGAGAGCATTGGTAACGGTAGTCCTCCAATCGACGCAGGTGCCAAATACATCGAATAGTAACGCTCGAGGGGGCTGGTGTAGGGCCATATTAATGCCCGTGAATAACGTGGAGGTGTATGTCATAGGAGGAAGTGGGACTGGAGAAGTGAAGTCATTCCGAACGGGTCGGAAAAGCATCACGGCGATCGGCGACCCGGAAAAACGTCAGCGATGCAAGCACGCAATTCAACAAGTTGACAGGCGTTGACTGCAATGTAGCAACTGTAGATAATTTATCGTCAAAAATACGAGGAAACAGACGAGACGAGGGGATCGAGTGAGAAGACTGCTTGTTCTTTGTTCCTCTTCTACAAACATCTGCAGCAAGACACTCGCTGAACGCGGCCAGTTGAACAAAGAAAGGCAGACACGCTGGACGCAGTGCAGATAGGCCAATACCAACTGGAGTTCAAAACCTGGACTGCCCGTGGCGAAAAAGGAGGGACAAGGGTCACGCATTCGCTTGAGGTACAGTAGGAATAGTAACACCAATGGGACTGCAAGACGCAACTTCCATGCTTGGCAAGCGACATCAACAAACACGTTCCAAACACCAATAACTACGGAAAGTATGAAGGCACAAGATTGAGGAAGACATCATCACGAGGGAGCAAGAGTTGAAGATTATTCTGGTATCATTCCATGACTGATCCCTAACCGTGAACTCCGGAGCCTATGATACTGTAGGCAAAATCCCTCAAGCCCATCCCAACCGACACCAGAGGCGGCGACCACTGATCCCCAGGTCGCAAAGTGGATCGAAAGTCGTGACAAAACATGAAAAGCAAAAGCACATCTAACCACCGAAACCGTAGAGGGTACCTATGAGTCATGTCAGATCTGTTCGGAAGGATCAAGTGGCGAAGCAACTTACGCCCTTGTCGCTTGAGAGCATAGACGACGTCGAGGGAAGTAACGGTCTTGCGCTTGGCATGCTCGGTGTATGTGACAGCATCCCGGATGACACCCTCGAGGAAGGTCTTGAGGACACCACGGGTCTCCTCGTAGATCATGGCCGAGATACGCTTGACACCACCACGACGGGCGAGACGGCGGATAGCGGGCTTGGTGATACCCTGAATGTTGTCACGAAGAATCTTGCGATGGCGCTTGGCTCCACCCTTGCCGAGGCCCTTGCCACCTTTGCCGCCTGTAGAGAACACGTCAGTAAAGGTTGTGAGAGAGATTGCACTGCGGCAGGACGCGACACCACAACGGATGAGGCGCGCCCAAACATGCAATTCAGGAGGAAGCGGAGAATACGCACGTCCAGTCATGTTGATGGATGAAGAAGTGAAGTTGAAACGTGGGTGGTGTGTGGTGTGGAGAGCGAGTGAGGCCGGTGGATTGGATGCTTAGAGTGGATGAAGACTTGGAGCTGGGGAGCGGCGGGCACTTTAAGAGAGACGCGTGGGTGGTGTTCGCGTTGGATCAACAAGGTCGGATCAACTTCGGATCACGCGTTGGGGCTCGCTTGCCGGGCACCTCACTGGCGGCGCTTGCAGCGTGCTTGGCCGCTCCGGCTGAGATCACGGATCCCTTGGGCGGAACGTCGAAAGAGCTCGCGCACGGCCCGCCTGCGCTCGCCCAATTTTGATTTTGCAAGTGCTGGAACTGAGACGCCGAAACTTGCCCCCGCCTGCCTGCCAAACTCGCGCTAAATCACAACAATTGTGATCCGGCAGGCAGCACCCCCCGCGCCGCCCATAAGTACTGCCGCCCGCCCACTTTCTCCCTCCCTCATCCACCACACTCTCACAGCCTCTCCGACCAACCAACCACACTCCACACCACCCATCATCAACGCCATCCACACAACCATCAACAATGGCCCGTACCAAGCAAACAGCCCGTAAGTCATCTCCACCATTACCGTCCCCATCGATGCATCGCACTGCAGCGCGCGCCCTTTGGCGTTGTCGCTGCCGGAGACTTTCGCTTGTCGCGCTTGCATCGTGGCGACTCTCACCGCGCCTTCACTTCGCCACATCGCGACTAACATTCTCTCAAAGGCAAGTCCACTGGTGGCAAGGCCCCCCGTAAGCAGCTCGCCTCCAAGGCCGCTCGCAAGTCCGCCCCATCTACCGGTGGTGTCAAGAAGCCCCACAGGTATAAGCCTGGTACCGTCGCCCTCCGTGAGATCCGTCGCTACCAGAAGTCGACCGAGCTCCTCATCCGCAAGCTCCCCTTCCAGCGTCTGGTTCGCGAGATCGCCCAGGACTTCAAGTCCGACCTCCGCTTCCAATCTTCCGCCATCGGTGCTCTCCAGGAGTCCGTCGAGGCCTACCTCGTCTCCCTCTTCGAGGACACCAACTTGTGCGCCATCCACGCCAAGCGTGTCACCATCCGTAGGTTCCCACCTCACACTCCATTCATTCGATATGATGCTAACGGTCGCGCAGAGTCCAAGGACATCCAGCTTGCCCGTCGTCTCCGTGGAGAGCGCGGTTAAATGTCTCGACTGCTTTTCTCACTGGCTTGAGCATAGTCAACCTTTCTCATGCTGGGTGCGGTCATCACATGATGGGTTGGGTCTCTCTGGCGTTTGGGTTCTTTCATAACGGAATCATGGATTGGGTCTTCAAAGGGTGCACCGGAGTGGTGCAAGTGCAGTGTAGTATATCCCATAATCAGTGAGGGTCACTGGCCATGAATTGACGACAGTCCATTCGACTTACTTCATATCATTCGCTCCTTGCCTCGTGTTGTCTTTGTTCCCTTGTGATTTTTTCTCAGCTTGTTTCTATCATGATCTTTGCTGACTGGCAGCTCCTGTTTCTCAACCCGGTTGGTTTCACGCAATCTTGTGCTTCGTGTCCCGTCGTGGCCGCGATTTCAATCTTCGCGATGTTGTGTATAGTGATACCAGGACCAGAGTCTGACCCAAGGCTGGCGAATGCACCCCGCTGATGACACGCCTGCTCATGGCAGTACTTATCTACCCTGGCATGAGGGCATTTGAACCTTGTGGTACTCGCTCAACTCCCATCGTTCGAAGGATAGGTCCTTGCGCAATGTTGTCGCAAACCGAACTTGCATCCTGGATGTTTCCAGCTGCACTGAAAGTCGCTGAGCCTCCAATACTAGGACAAAAGGCCCCAACTTCTCAAAAGCTACAGGTGCCAGGCCCGAATGGTTCTCCGGTCATGGTTACGTTTCTCAGGCACTGCGGATGTCCATGTGAGGCTGCACTTTCTCATACGAGGATACCAAAACATGCTAATACCTTCATTGCAGTTGCGGAGAAAACATTCCTCTCCCTTCGCACTGCAGCGGCAGAGCACCCGGCCATTCGCTTGGTGGCCGTATCTCATAGCGACGCGGAGTCGACAGAACACTGGCTCCAGGCTCTGGGTGGCCTAGGCCATGTCGAAGTCATCGTCGACCTAGAGCGCGAGAGCTATGCTGCATGGGGTCTCGGCGCGTCCAGATTTTTGCACATTCTGAATCCATGGAGTATGTATTCCGTCTACAAGTTCAGAAAGGAAGAAGGCATATGGAATCGACCGACAGAGAGTGGCACGAGATGTCAAAGCTCTGGGACTTTTGCCACCGATGGGGAGGAAGTTGTGGGTTGGGCGAAGCCGGCGCGTGCTGCAGACGAAGTCCCCGATCTTGCAGAAGCCTTGGAAGCACTGAAGATGAAATAGGTCATGCTATGTATCTTATTGAATGTATTACACATGCATATGGGCTGCTGTATCGGGCATGCTACGATGCTCCCGTACGCTAGTACTGTGGTAGCAGTTGGGGACAGAGAAAGACGCGATTGGCTGTGGCGATAGTGATTCATGAAGATCCGTTGGACGCGGCGGGGGCGACATTTCAACTTCCACTTCTCGCGATCAGAGCCTCTGGCCGACATAAATATGGCATGGAACCCAGGCCGATTTCCCAATGCAGCGCGGGCCACGCAAGCGATTATGGCTCTGACATCGACCTGAGTACTGTCACGAGTGAATATGGTTCAGAATTCGACCCAGAGGAGGTAAGACTCGTGGGCAAATTATTGACGCAGATCGCGTCCACGGCACCGAAAAGCGTCGTCTACCCAAGTATTCAGCATGATGGCTCTGCGGCCGCCGCTATCGCCGCACCCCATACTGCTTCCTCGACACTTCTTCGGCTTCGCAGCCCTTCAGTCGAGGTTGAGTACGACAGCCTCTCAAGGCAACCTTGGAGCGGTATTACCCCCTCCACCTACTGTCTCTTGCATTTCCGGCCTGACCCACTGACAGCGTCTAGTACCAAAGGAAGAGCGCCCCGCAGATCAAAGTACGCATCAGACGCCCAATCTGGTGCAGGCCCCAAACGACGACGGCCATGAAGATTCGCGCTCTCCGCTTGAGCGCTTTCGAAAGCGGCCCCAGAAGCCGCTCTCGGTAACGGACCTGGTTTCGCCAGCGTGGTGCGAGCTTCAGTACTGGTACGCCCTCACCAAGTTCGGACGAAAACCGCGAACCGCGGCCATGAAGCAGGGCTCCAAAGTGCACCGAGTCTTGGAAGAGCAGGTCTACGAGATCGTGCAGGTCCAAGTCAAGTCAAAAGAAGACCGATTCGGATTGAAAATCTGGAACACCATCCAGGGCCTCCGAACGCTTCGCGAAACTGGCCTAACGCGCGAATTAGAGGTCTGGGGCGTTGTCGAGGGCCAGGTCGTCAACGGTATCATTGACGAGATATCTTACACGTGCCCCGATCCAGCCTTTGAGGAGTCGCTTGAAAAGTCGAAAGCGGAAAAGGTTGGCGGCACGCTATCTCTTGGCCAACTTAGCATCATTCAAAGCTTCCAAAATGTAGGCGAAGATTCAATGGCCTGGGTTGGGTCATTGAAGCTAGAAAGAGTGGTTTACATCGCCGACGTGAAGACGCGCGGCGTGAAATCGACTCCCGCGGGAGCATCTCTTCGACCCACCTGGATGCAATTGATGCTGTACCGTAAACTCCTCGAGGCTTTGGCGCTCAACACTGTGGATGCAGAGACCATCTTCGCACGGTACGATCTCAAGCCGCTCGAGCAGTTTACCGAAATCTTTAGGCTTGACGTTGGCGGCATGTACGCCGGGGACATGCACATGGATGGCGAAAATCCTTTCGCTGCGCTACAGGAGTCGGAAATCGACAGTCACGGCAATCTGTCCGCGCTCTGGAGCCTCATGATATCTGAGTTTTCGATGGCCATCGATGGGTTTAGCGACGTTCTTCGCGCAGAATTTCGCTGGTCGACGACTGGCGAGCTCATCGGCAGCGAGCTCACCAGGTACGAGGCGCCGGTCATAGAAGCGTACATTGCATCGGAGATGAGCTGGTGGAGAGGAGAACGCAAGGCCAAGGGGGTTGAAGTCGAGGAAGCTTTCAAATGTCGGGTTTGTGACTTTGCGGATAACTGCACCTGGCGGAAAGAGAAGATCGAGGAGGCTACCGAGAAGCACAGGCTTCGGGGCTCGTCAGGGAGAAAATCATCAGTATGACCTTATTTGCATCAATTTTGTGTTTCCAGGTCAGTTTTACATGAAGCGTCTCATATGAGCACCAGGAGTAGATCAGCAATTCATGCCACCTCTGAACATGGACAAGTTCCGTATTCCGCTCCCTTTACGTCTCTAGCTCTGTCCAGCAGGTAAGCTATATGGCCTATACCCCGGCCTAGGAAATTTCGGTGATCCATCCGTATTCCATCCAAACTTCTGTGCCCGAATCGTCCTGGCCCCCCACCCATTAGAGTGATCCCGCATTCCATGATAAACAACCCAATCCTCGCTTCCCATCTGGACTCTTAGTGAAACTCGCATGCCCAACACCATACGCCTCTTCTTTGGGGTTTTAATAGAAGACGCAACCCTCATTGTTCTTTCGCCAATCTTGCACGTTCATAGGATCGTCACCAACAAGCTCGAGTTGACCTTGGCAATAGTTACGGTTATCGGAGCGCGCGGCCGAATAGATGACGAATGTTTGGCCAGTGGAAGGATTCGTGAGTTTTTGTGGACCCTCGTTGGAAGAGAGACGGTCATTGAAGGGACGGTCGTATGGAGTCTTTTCCCAAACGTTGGAGGGCACGGAGAGGATCTGGCGCTCGGAGAAGTTGGAGCTTATGGTCCATGGGTTTGTCACTGCATCCATTGGTCTTAGCAATCCATATTTACGGTCGAAGACAGAGCATACTTACTCTTCGCAATGCAGAGGTTCGCAGGCCACCCATCAAACTGCCGATACCAACAGCTGTAGATATGGTATAGTCCGCTCTCGTGTTGGAAATATGTCCCGTCAATGGCAAACTGGTCATACGTATCCAGCTGCGCTTTGTAGGCGAAATCGACGGTCCATGGATCCGACCCTCGACCCTCGAGTACAAACATGCGGTGATGTACTGCGGGGCAGCTATAGTCGTAGTACATATCCACTTCTGGGGGAGGGGGGGGTCGTTCCCGGGATCGGCGATGAAGATGATGTACCAATTACCGTCTATGTGGTGGAGCTCTGGAGCCCATATGTCGGTGGAGTAGTTCAGGCCTAAGGGCGGTTGAAATACGAGCTTCTTCTCGGCATTTTTCCAGTCTCTGCGGAAGGGTTAGAGAAGTTGCCATTGTGAGCGGTTTAAGAGTGACGAAGCTCAAAGGAGCAGCACGATTCAGACGAATACATAAGTTGCGCCTTGACATAAAGCTGTGAGGATATGTCGAAGTTACTTGTATATCAGTGGCAGTATCCCACGGAAAATCATGGGCCGCAATGCAATCTAGGTGGATCTCTCGGAGTAACATTGTGTCATTGGTAGCGTCGCTGATCTACCCCGACCCTGGTGTGTTGGACGATGCGGGTCGTGGGACGCGGGGAAGCTGGTGGCGAACAAGAACCAGAGGGGAGAAATGAGCTGATCCATACCATTTAATATGATTTGAGCACTCAAGCGTTCAGAAATCCAAGCACCCGTGCATTTGAGCCCTGAGAACGTACGTAGCAAGGCGCAACGCATGGGGCTCCACGAGCGGCCATGGATGCGGCATGCTTGAAAAGTTGCCGGGTAAGCTGGCGTTGAAGTTTCCCCGCCTTCACCTCCTGCGACGAACCTAAGGTTGGAATCGACCAGGGCTCCACCTGGGCAGGCACACGCAGGGCAGGCGAGCGCAACGGCGGCGATGGTTGCTTGGCAGGCACCTAATCGCAATCTCGACGGGCACCCCCCAACTCTCCATACAACCGCCACTTGACATGAACAACGAACAGTTCCGTCGCCTGGTGCTTGAGAACTCGGCACGACAAGATGAAGCCCCCAGGCCATCCGCCACGCCTGTGCTGGGCGCACGCAAACCTCCCATGACACCGTAGGATAGCCCTACCCACACCCTCTGCGCAAGAACCTAGAACTGACTGATTTTAGACGACATGTAGGCGGCTCCTCCACGAACGCAGAATTTGCGCGTCAGCTTGCTGAGCGCAATGCGAAAGTCAACCCATCCCGACGGTTCAAGGCATCGGCCCCGAAAGGCGTCAAGCTGGCGGCAGGTTACGTTGATCGCACGAAGCACCTTGTCGACGACGAGGAAGATGAAAAAGCGCAGCGGATAAAGGCCTTGGAAGAGGCCATGAAGCTGGGGCAGATAGACCGTGGTCAGTTTGATCAGATGGTCTTGGAGATCGCGGGTGGGGACCTCAGTTCCACGCATCTAGTCAAGGGACTGGATCGGAAGTTGCTGGAGCGGGTTAGAAAGGGCGAGGATATATTCGGCAGCTCCGAGTCACCCCCGAAAGAGGACGAGGCGGCACCGTCAGACGCCGAAGACGAATTCGATGATCTCGAGAAGCAAGAGGTGGCTCCGATTGCAAGAGAGAAGGTGGAGAAGAAGGGACAGGCGGCACCGACACCACCGCCGATTGCTGGTCAAAAGAGAAGCCGGGATGTCATCCTGGCTGAGCTGAAGGCGCAGAGGAAGGCTGCTGCGGAAGCCGCCGAAGCCGAGCGGCAGAAGCTTGCCTTGGGCAAGGGATTCCGCAAGATTGGAGTACAGGGCGAAAAGTCATGGATTGAGACGGATAAAAACGGCAGGGAAATTCTCATCATCCGGGATGCTGATGGCAAGGAGAAGCGCAAGATTAGGAAGCAGAGGGTCGAAGAGCAGCCAATCGAGCATGAAAAGCTGGAGATGCTGGACGGCGACCAGAAGGCTCTCAATCTACATAACATCCCCGCACCACCCACCGAGGTGGCGGAGGAAGAAGAAGATGAAGATATTTTCCAAGGCGTAGGCTCGACCTTCAATCCTCTGGCTGGCCTAGTGGACGAGGATGACTCTTCAGAAGGCGAAAAGCCTCAGACGGACACCTCTAAAGCGAATAAAGAGGCAGATGAACTAGAAGAGGGCGAAGAACAGGACGAGGACACCCCAGTACCGTCATTACCCACATCTAAACCCGAGGACAAGACGTCTGCGCCTCCACCGCGGCGCAATTGGTTTGGCGACAATGCATCTTCGTCCAAGCCTGAAGTACTTTCCACACCAGCCGCGGCCGATGCCACCGTTCTTGCTGCGCTCAGAAAAGTCCGCCAGATGGATCCCGAATCTTCCCTCCTCCAAACTGAAGAGGAACAAGCTAGACTCAAGAAGCGGGCCGCCTTGTTGGCGGCTGCAGACCGAGACATGGAAGATATGGACATGGGATTTGGCGCGAGTCGATTTGACGACGCCGAGGACATGGAGAGGGAGGGCGATAAAGTCAAATTCTCCGAGTGGAAAGGGCTCGGAGCCGAAGAGGACAATGACGATGAGGGCGAAGGTGGAAAGGGAGCAGCCAAGAAGCGGAAGAGGGGCGGCAAGAAAAAGAAGGGGGATAAGAATAACGTGGCAGATGTGCTGCAAGTCATGGAGAGGCAGAGGAAGACAAAGACTTTGGGCTGATGAGCAAGGCACTTGTTTATGGATGGGTCGCGGGCGCTGGCACCTTTCTCATTACGTGAGAGGGCACCTTTCTCATTACGTGAGAGGGTCTATCACTACATAGGTAGAAACTACACTGCAGCAGCCGCTGCTCCAAGCCCCAGCCGACTTGAGCATATGTTTATGTTCATACCCTTCAATTCATAGGCATCTCTGCATGGTCCACATCATCTACACCATCTCAGCCGTAACATTGGAGAACTCGCCCTTCTCGAGCTTGGTCTTCCAGAATATAGGATTGGTATCGCTGAAGCCGTGTTTGACCCATCCATCTTCCTTGACGTGATACAAGTTGATGAAACCACCAGAGTAGGCGTCTCGGTGAGTGGCGGCAAGAATGCTTCTCCGGCCAAGCTCCAGCGCAGCCTCGTCGGAAAGATCGTAGCTGTATTCGGCGTCCAGCACACCGTAGGCGAATGTCTGACCAGACCCAACACAGAAGAGGTTGCCGGCGAGGCGCGTGCCGTCGCTGTCGATGTAGTAGAGAGCGGGGCCTTCCTGAGGCGTGACGCCGGCGCACATGGTTCCCTGGCGGTCTGGTTAGCTTCGGGGATCGAAACGGGCGAAAGGTTGCGTGGCATACCATGCTCAGTCCCATTCCCTTGTATGAGTAGACCAGGTTCGCAAGGATCTTGGAGGCGGCGGCGACCGAGATACGGCGCTTGTGACGGAGCTCGTGGAGGCGGCACTGCATTCCCAGATAGGCCAGCCAGTACTGGCAATCGGCAGCACCGCCGGCCATGGTGCCCAGCAGGCAGTTGTTGATCTCAATGACCTTCTTCACCGTCTGGCTCGCAATCCAGTTTCCGGCCGTCGCCCTGGAGTCGGTCGCCACGATAATGCCACCCTTGAACCGGAATGCGAGCGTTGTCGTGCCGTGGGCGATCTTGATGGGACAGTTGGGGTTGGAGTAGTCGTCGGTCATGGCGCGCAGCCACGAAGAAGACTGGAGGCATCACGTTAGCCCGGTGGCTCCAGAAAGCCCCAAAGAGCAAAGAGGCACAATCCATCCACGTACCTGGGTTACTGGAGGTAGGGCAAACTTGAGGGAGAGCTCTGGCGTTGCTTGGGACTGCTCGAACTGCTCTTCCGCCGACGGGCCCTCGCTGGAGCAGGCCGGGGCCGAGTACTGCGACACGAGCGAGTCCATGGTTGTTTGTGCGGCGGGACTGGTGAGAGGAGAGGGGGGGAGGGGGGGAGGGGGGGTGGTGAGGGGTGCAGGTGGGCGTGTGGTGGTGGTGAATGTAAATGTGAATGTGTGGTGGGTGGGAGTGTCAAGGGTACGAAGTCGCCGCAGAGCTCCATGTCTTGGCAAAATCAGGCCTCCGCGAAGGTGTAAGCTCTGCGCACGGGCCGCGTCGAGCTGCCCACGCATGTCCGGCCGCCAGCACCAGGCCGGGCTGCCTTCACCACCACTTTACCCCTTTCTACAGAACATTTCAAGTAGAAACTGGCAGATCGAGATTACAACCCAGACCTGAGCCCTAGAGCCCTTTCGCAGTAGCCATCGCCTCCGAGCCCGTTGGTACGGCCCACACGGCCCCCATTACTGCAACGCCATCGCCATGTGACTATCCTCGCAAATCGCACCTGCCAGCCTCTCACATCATCTAGTGCTCGTGCTTCTTATACCTACGTAGTCTGCCAGCCCCAAGGTTGCGCAATCAATCATTCCAACACTCGCTGTTTGCTTCCTCATCGTGCCACTTGCTTTGCTGTATTCCGTGCCGCTTTGGTCTTAGAAGCTTCTTCGTCGCGAGACTTCGCAATTCTCAATACAAAAGGTAGCTAGTCGCACAGCGCTTCTCTCCTCGCGGCGATGGCGAATCCGACTCCGAAACGCTCCAAGTCCGACCCGCCGCCTATCACCGTCGAGGACACGACTTCAGGAGCCGCCCCGCGGACCCAAACGAATTCTTCCCCTCTTCGTGATCGACGTCGAAGCACAACATGGGGACACAAACGAAAACCAAGCCCGGGAATCGAGTGGCACACCAAGTGGACCAAAGATAGCTGGCAAGATGGACGCGTTTTGCTAGTTGACTATGTTGCAAGGGAACACACGAGTGGGGACAGAAGAAAGATCGTCGCCCAAGAGTTCTCAGATATCGACCAGTTGCGAAATTTCTACAAAAATCAACATCTCTCGCAGCAAGCTGCCCTGAGAGTAATGTCTGCGTCCATTTGAAAGCCGGTTGTTGGTCATGGCACTAACATGCACTACAGCCATGTACAAAACGCGTCTTGGGCGACCCGTTTCCTCCTCCGAAAGTTCAACATTGACGCCTCGGATGATCTGGTAGGCACTACTTTCGGCCGCTGGGCAAAATACGAAAGACCCCAGCGCCGAGGAGGGAAGCCTGTTCTCAATGGCAAGACCTTCCGAACCCAACGGGACCCCTGGAGGGCCATCTCAAGAACAGCGTTCGGCATGGATTACCTGCGCCATTACCCCAAGCATAAAGTGAACAGTTCGGTATCCGGAATGAAGATGATGGAGCTCAACGCCTACGACGGTCATGACCAGCCCGCCTATGGTTACGATGTCTATGTACAACGCCTTTCAGTCTATGTGCAGAAGAGTGAGGGAGAACCTGGTTTACCTGTTGACCCTGATATTCGAAACCCATACAACGAAGAAGAATACCAAGAATATCAGCGTCTGAGACGCCAATACGGATCGAGTATTGATGTAACAGGCCGCTTCAATGAGAGCTATATCCCCAAACTTCAAACCCTTGACAACGGAAGTACCATCATCTTATTTGAGCACTCGGTATCTGGATCGGTGGAAGACACTCTGGTTGGGGCCCGGCAGGAGGTCGAACAGCGCTGGCGACGGTTGACCTTCTATCTACCCAAGGAAGAGACTTCGGACGATGAGAAGATGGCTGCGGAGTGTATGGACTTCATCCTAAGAGACATCTTCAAGGCCATGGCATTTACATGGGAGAAGTATATCAACATATGCGAAACCCACGTTAGCATCTTGGTAAGTCCATTGTTACCTTCAACAGTATCTGCCTTTCGTTCTAATGGTAGCCATAATGCAGGAAGACAAAATCTATGACAATCCGGCCGATGAATCTCGCGCTCCCGAACTCTGGACTAACTCCTCTCTCTGGCTCAAGATTGAACGCCTTCTCTACATCCACGGCGACATAGTCCGCGAAATGCGAACCCATCTTCGCGAGCTTGCTGAAGGGATAGAACCCCACCCCAACGAATCCTGGCTCGGCCCGGCACCCGACGAGTTCGATAAACTAACTATTCAATTCCAGGAGGGCGTCGTGAAGCCCACGACAGGTTTATCCGATCTCATGTACAAGAGCGTTGGGATAAGAGACGCTCGCCATTCTCTGCAACTTGGATTGAGTATGTGGCGTCTGAGTTGGATTACTTTCATCTTCTTGCCATTAACATTTGTCTGCGGATTCTTCGGTATGAACGTAGACACCTTCGAAGGAAACCCTTCCATAAAATGGTGGTTCATCACTTCCATCCCCATGATGCTGATAGTCGTCTTCCTCTGGTACGGCGTGAAACACACCCTCGCCTCGCAACGACGAGACCCCCTCCGTCGAGGCGTCTACGAGAGCCTCTTCCACGATCTCGCAAACGACCACCCCAATCTCTGGTCCCGCCGCGGGCCAAAACAAGGCATTGTGCCCGTTGGATGGTGGAGCGGCGTCAAATGGCGCCTCATCACCTCGTGGTTCGATCCCGAGCGAACGATCGCGGCAAAGGGCTACGATCCCGGGGACGACAATCTTGGCGTCTGGAACCGAGTAAAGCGTCGTCTTGTAAGGCGTTGGCTAGGCCGTATAGCGGTTCTACCGCAGACAAGTACAATGGCGCCAGTCACACAGGTCGACCTCGAAGCTGCAGATATAAGCCAGAACCTGGGTGCTGTCGGCGAGCTTCTTTCGCTTGCGACACCCGTGGCTATGGCGGATGGAGATCCGACTGCTGCAAGCCGACTACGACAACGGCTTCCTATGGAGAGGCTGAGGAGCCTCAGTCCGACGAGAAGTGAGGTGAGACCTGGGAGTAGCGGCAGTGGCGATGGGGGAAGTGGGATTATGGTAGAGGAGAAAGGGGTTAGTGAGGATGAGCGGAGTGGGGATGAGGGTGATGGGGGGAGAGATAGGAATTTTGCGCAGAGACTTAATGTGCCGCTGTATCCAGGAGGTGCGGGTATAGTTGCTGGGGGACTGTGAGAAACCATTGGCGAAGTTGAGTAATTCAATAGCATATGCGCTATGAGGGCTCAGGACTGCAGTAGTAATATGAATGACCGGCTCGACGAAAGTATAAGTTCCATGACGACGTCAACCCGGATTTCGCCCAAGGATATAATACGTCTTTCAGTCTTCTCTTGACCCATGCTGAGACGGACATGTCTTGCATAACAACGTCACACACGGGGAAGGGATTCGGACGCACGATGCGGTTCAACCACACTCACAGTTGAACAACAACGACTCTGAATGTGGTTCAGAATTGGTTGATACCAAACAACCCACTTTAATCACCATGTACTTGCTATTTCAAAACAGCGATGTTAATTAATGCGCATGTACCATAACCATCTGTGTCTAGGGTAAGAATATCCATACGTAGGTAATAAGTCATATGCATCTTCAGGATCTCAAAAGCAATGATATTGCAACGGAAAGCCCCAAACAGCCATGTCTCGTGCAAGTCCTTCCCGGAAAGCCTCGATAACTCCAATATGGAACCCACTCTCCAGGTACGCCTTTGGACCCCCATGACATTTCCCCTGATCCGTGAAACAATGAACGAAGGCCAAGATACAACTCTTCCATCAGTAAGATGTGAGAGCCAATAGTGGTAGCTCAAATGATACGCCATGGGTGCCGGCTGCTTAAAACAACACCTTTTGAGTATAGTGTGAAGGGCATCCTTTAGCCGCATTCAATTTCGTCTTTCCTTCCCCGGTTGCTTGGCTTTCACTCATCCTAGACCGAAGTCACAGATTTGGCAGTTGCTGACAAGGTACAGGTGAAATCGGGGACGACTATATGTCAGTCTTCCCGCCCATTACTTTGGCACCCTGCACCAGGTTCATCTTTTGAGTCCATCCAGGAGCCGGGACAAGTTTTCGGACAGTGCGGATCTCATCTGAGGCATAGCCGGGAATGCGGATGTTGTAGTTGCGTTCGAGAACTAGCTGGATGTCGCGGATGTCGAGCTGTGGAGATTCGCGCAGCTTGGACAGTTTGCAGGACGAGCTGATGACAGTATCGACGAAGTCGTCGGCAAGTTGGAGCATGGCCTGGCTGATGTTAGCATTTGCGATTTGATAAATCTGGTCTGGATATTTACCTCTTCAACCTCGGGAGTTAGCGCTTCTTCACTACCGCCGGTGACCTGGCGCACAAGCTCGTCGAGTTTGCGCTTGCTCAACACACGGTCGCCTTCGCCTTCTAGTTGGAATGGGGGTAGCTTGGCGATGACAGGCTGTCCCATGGGCCCCGGAGCGCCATTTGTTGGTCCACTCATCGTAGGTCGGGCCTGGCCCATTCCGACGGGCGCAACTGGAGTCACGTTCAGCTGGCGTGGAATTGGCATCTTGGGGTTGTTTAGCTGTTCGCGCTCTCGACTACCTGGAGCGTGGAAGTTTCCCTGTTGGCCTGGGGCTAAGGGCGTATTGGTGCGTTGCGGGTCTTGTTGTGAATACGACCGTTGCGCAGCATTCACGGCGGCTTGATGTGAGAGAGGAACGGGTGGCCCGGCAGGGTTTGACGTCGCCGATTGTGGGTGCGGCGAATTGAGTTGTTGCTGCGCGTGCACGTTGGCTTGTTGCGGATTGATTTGCGGCCGCGGGACCTGGTGCGCTGGTTGACCGGGCTGCTGGAAGGCAGTTTGCTGGTTCGGCTGCGACATTTGTTGCTGTGAATGCGGGGCGGGTGGTTGTCGCAGAGGTTGCTGGGTGATCTGAGGTTGGGCGCCCTGAGAATTTTGCACATTTTGCGCGCTATGCTGCTGATGCTGAGCACCACCGACACCGCCGGCACCGCCGTGCATGTTGCCAAACTGCTGCGCGGGCTGTGGTGCTGGACCGCCCTCGACCTTGATTTGTGGTTCGGGTTTGGCGGGGGGTTGTTGCGGCTGCTGCTGTGGATTCTGCGGTTGTTGATGTTGTTGCTGTGGATTCTGCGGCTGCGACATAGGCTGCGATTGTTGCGGTTGTGTTGGTTGGGGTTGCTGCTGCTGCTGCTGCTGCTGCTGCTGCTGCGACCTTCGCTGCTCCGTCTCCTGCTTCCATTCCTTCCATTCCTTCTGTTTCTTCCTGAACTCTTCGACGTACTTTTTGGCGTTGGCGTACTCTTGCTCCGCCTGCTGCTTCTGGCTTATCAACTCCTGTGGGATTTCCTGATTAGCTTGCTTCCGCTGCTCCATCAGGTTGATGAAGGCCTTCACACGATGCGTCGACTTCTCCTGCTTATTCAAGGCCATCAAATAGTTATTCCTGAACTCCTTGACCTTGATGTCCCCCTCGGGAGTGCCCAGCTGCGGGCCTTGGGGCGGCAGGAAGTATTGGAATTGCTGGACATGGCGGATGATCTCGGGATTGATCTGGGCTTGGGCATTTTGCGGGCCGGGTGGACGGGCAGCTGCTTGCTGCTGAGGTGTCTGCATCGCAGCCGTCGTCGGCGGAGCCTGCTGGGCTACCGGGGGACTCGGGTTCGGATTCTGGGCCTGCTGCTGTGGTTGCTGCTGCTGGTTCTGGCTGGATGGACCCTGGCCGCCGGCCTGCTGCTGTGGTGCACCGCTCTGGCCGCCTGGTTTCTGTCGCTGGCGGAAGATGCGCTCCTGGTTGATGAGCTTGCCGGACCACTCTGCTAGTTTTGCCCGCGCCAACGTGTGTTCGGAGCTGCCGGCGGGCTTCTGCTGGATCAAGGTCCAGTAGTTCTGCAGCAGCGGCCGGTACTTTTGTTTCTGGTCTTCGCTGAGATGGTGCAGTTTGGCGACATCGTCGGCCTTGAGGAGTTGGGCCGATTGCTGCGGCTGTCCGGAGGCCTGCCCTCCTTGGGGCTGTTGCTGGCTCATCGGAAGACGGCGGGCGGGGGCAAGTCAAGAGGGTGGAGGGTGGAGGGTGGAGGGTGGGCTCCTTGGCGGAGCGCTCAAGGACGGGGACAAAGGCCGTTCAGATGGAGAGACGTGAGGCAGAGACGCTTCCTCGGAGCGTGCTGGGATCTTGGGGGCGACTATGGTTCCGACGGCGAGTTCACGCGTAGATGTTTGCCGGAATCGTGGTTCGAGGCCCTGGCGAGATGCGACATGCCGTTTGGATGGATGCATTCTTGGCGCGTACCAGGTATGCGGCCTCACGTGGGCTCCTTCACCGGGACAATAGGATCCCAGACAATAGATTCGCTGGCAATAGATTCGCCAACAATGGGTTCCTTCACATGCACGTAATCCGAAGGCTCTGAGACACTGTATTGCATTACATACACTACGCAAGCTTCCTGGAGCGGCTACGGCACCAAAACCATCTACTCTACCCATCCAGCCTCTATTTTGATCGTCTCTCCAGATACCACGTTGACTGAATTTCCACTGTCACCATGGCCGATCAACGTCCCTTATACCGTAGGCCCTACTATGCCGAACACCTCGAGCGTCTTGATAGGGTCTCGTCTCGCCCTCAATTGGCTGGTAAAGCCCCTTGACGGGAGACAGCTCTTTGTCTCGTATTTCTCACCTCCCATTCAAATTCTCGGAGTGCTCTGAGTTCACTCCCGACGAACAGCCCACCCATGAGGCCTTCTATGACGCCGACGCTTAAGCCCAGAGAGCTGAGCAACATCAGAATGAACGAGACGTAGTTGTGCGGCGACCACCAAACGCCGACTAGGCACGCAATCGTGAGGCAAAGCTGGAAGCCGAAATGGCCCATCCTCAATCGACGCTGTGTCCTTTCACGTGCGTCGTACTTGGAGATGGTTGCAAGAATCTCGTCGTAAGTGTCCAAGGGGAGATATCTCTCAGCTTGCGCATCATCAACTGATCCGGACAGACTGGAGGTGAGAGTCGCCTCGACCGAGTAGTGGTCGCTAAGGGAACAATGCAAGGTAGGATGTCGCATGGTCATGCCAACATTGGCTTCCTTCAGCGACCATCCCGGGCCGCTGAAGAAGATGTAATCGAGTCTCTTCGCACCGGGGTCGTCCACGGTGGAATCTACCACTATGTTCTCGCCTTTAAACAGTCGCTTTTTGTGGGCCTCGTTCCATCTCCAGGTGTTGAGGGCGCTGTCGCAAGTGGCACCGTTGACGGTCATGTTGAATTCAGCCGAGGGCATGGGCAGCCCTCGAAGCTTCTCAGCCGTCTCCTTTGCTGCTCCGACAGAAGATTCGGGGTGGAGTAGGCGCCACACGTCCCTGACGGGCGAGTGCGTCTCGATGATGCGATGGGCGAGGGAGAGCGGCACCATGTTGAAGTCGCCGAGGCCGATGGCGAGATGGCCTCGTTCGGCAGCGCCGCGCATGAGCTTCGTGATCTCCCAGGCCTGCGCAGTGCGGTGGCAGATGTACGAGTCGTGCGGCTCGGTCTCGTACGGGGCGTGAAGCTGCAGTCATGTCAATTGAAGCCAGAGAGGTGTGCGCATACAAGCTCCAAGGGGCGTTACATGTGTGCAGAAGACTTCGGCGACATCTCTCTTGGTCGGCCCCATGCGAATCCGCGCACATGCAACGCCCTTGCCCACAAACCAGTCTCCGCGATAGAAGGCGGCCGGCCGTCCGTTGAGCGGGTAGCGCATCATGCTGCTCTCTTCGATGGGCCATCGCGACAGGATGGCGAGGCCGCCGCCGAATATGCCGCTCCAGTAGAATTTTGCGTGCGGGAGGAAGTGCTTGGTCCTGTCTCGGATGGCATTGTAGTCCTGCTGGGTCCAGCACTCCTGCAGACCGACGATGTCTGGCGGCGGATCGGCGGCAGCGATCTGGTTCCCGATTTCTGAGAGGCGCTCGCTGCGCCATTTGGCCAGGTACTTGAGGCCCCAGCAGTTCAGCGACAGCACGCGCAGAGACGTGGGCGGCGCTGCGGCCTGTTCGGCCGTGGAGCGCGTGTTTTGCATTGGCATGGTGGTCGGGGGGCAAGCTGAGCACATGATGGCGGCGAACTCACCCAGGCACGGCACCGCCAGCAGCAAGCCAAGCGCAGCAGGGCCGCCATTGAATTATTCACCGCCCGGCGGGGATGCGCGCCAAGAGACCACCAAGAGACAAGAGACCGCCAGTGCTCGCACTGCTTCCTCCGCAGCGCATCCCCGCCCCCTGGCCTGGCATACAATCGACCCCAACTGGCCATGGACCGTCGCCGCGAATCGCCGCCCAAGCGACGGAGAGAGGACGAGCACGACTCCGATGGCTCTCCGCCCCGCAAACGCTCCGTGTCGCGCTCACCATCCACCGACACCCCCCAATACACCATCGCCGAACGGCCAGCACGACAGTACAGCAGAGCCGGGGACAGCGACGACGAGCCCAGGCACTACAGGAAACGTGCAAGCTCATCGGCATCGGATTCACGGCGCCGGTCAGCATCGCCGCACTCCAGTCCCCCGCCGCCCAAACCCACCACCCTCAGCTACCTCCCCGTGCTCATTCTCCACGGCCACAGCAAGGGCGTAGCGCAGGTCAAGTTCTCGCCCGACGGCCACTGGATAGCAAGCTGCTCCGCCGACTGCACCATCAAGATCTGGGACGCCGTGATCGGGAAGCTCGAACACAGTCTCGAAGGCCATCTCGCCGGCGTGTCTGCCATTGCCTGGTCTCCAGACTCCAGACTACTCGCATCTGGCTCCGATGACAAGACGATCCGGCTGTGGAACGTCTCGACCGGCCAGCCACACCCTACGCCCTTCCTCGGCCACCATAACTACGTCTACTCCCTCGCCTTTTCCCCCAAGGGCAATATGCTCGTGAGCGGCTCTTACGACGAAGCTCTCTTTGTATGGGATGTCCGCGCCGCTCGGGTCATGCGCTCACTTCCCGCCCACTCCGACCCCGTGGGTGGTGTCGATTTCGTCCGTGACGGCACGCTCATCGTAACTTGTGCCAACGACGGTCTCATTCGGGTATGGGACACAGCGACAGGCCAATGTCTGCGCACCCTCGTGCACGAGGACAACGCACCTGTGACATCAGTACGCTTTTCGCCAAACGGAAAATACATTCTCGCCTGGACCCTGGACTCGTGCGTCCGGCTCTGGAACTACATTGACGGAAAAGGGAAATGTGTGAAGACGTATCAAGGCCACGAGAATAACAAGTTCAGCATTTCTGGCGCTTTCGGCACATATGGGGCGGAGCCCCCACACCAGTACGCCTTCATTGCTTCGGGCAGCGAGGATGGAGGCATCGTGCTGTGGGACGTTAGTTCTAAGAACGTACTGCAGAGGCTGGCGGGACATAGCGCTCCGGTGTTATCGGTTGATACACATCCTACAGAGCAGGCTATCGTCAGCGGTGGACTTGACAAAACGGTCAGAATCTGGAGATACAAAGAGAACGCGCCAGAGTCGACCCAGAATGATATTCTGAGCCAACTACAGGTCGCAGCTGCGATTGCGATGGAGCCCGACGGGTCCTAGTTCTGTTTCAATCCCTTTCACCTCTACATCTTCCTTGCTTCGTCCGGAGTTCGGGACTAAAAGGAACTTGCTGCATTGTGAATAGCGGGAGTACACGTTGGGTTTTGCTTGGTTTAGATACCCTTTTCCAGTTTCGCAATGGATCGAGACCCGAATCGTGGGGGCTTGCCGTCTGTTCGCTGATCGCTTGATGAGTAGGATACATTATATATACAAGGTTCCAATATCTTTTGAGTGGTGGCAGGAGCAGCCTCGTGCTCCCTCCTTCAGGAACGATTCACTATTCCCGGAAACAGATTGGAACGTAGAACATCATCATATCCAGACCGGTGACGATGGTGCACCTTATCTTCCGGTAGCCAGCCTGTTCTGTGTCGTAAAACCTCTTGATCGTTGTCTATTTTCTTCTCTTCATCACTTTGGTGCACATTTCAATGAGTCCGTTTTTCGCATCACTTTCCGGAAATCCGCTGATGGCTTGAATAGCTTTGTTGACATATTCCTGGGCCAGCACTCGAGTTTGCTCAAGACCTGTGCTCTCCGCTACGATTTCGCGCGCCTGTTTGCTCAGATCAGTCTTTGATCCCGGGACGGGAGACAGGCCAACAAACCGTTTGCACATCGCCCTCTTTGGAGAATTTCCTGCCCACAAGTTTACCCAGCGATGTATTGTCTTTCCACGCGAAGAGCAGTGGTGCCGTCGCAAGACCCAATTCCAGATCCGCTCCCGCGGGCTTGCCCAGCTCTTCGCCCGTGACAGTATAGTCTAGCATGTCGTCGACAAGCTGGAACGCCAGACCCAAGTTCTTCCCATACAAATACGCAGCCTCGACGACCTCGGGAGTACTTTGACCAAGGATAGCAGCCGCACGGCAAGACTTGCTGATTAGGCTCGCGGATTTCAGATATGTCTTTTGGAGATAGTATGACACTGTATCCTCGGTCCAGACCGGGTTCTTCTCATCGCGCGCCGTGTTCTTCAATTGCATGAATTCGCCCTCGACGAGATTTGCGATCACGGTTGCGAGGAGTTCTGTGACTTCTGGGTCCCTCAGCCGTGCCAATGCGACAGATGCTCGGCCGAGTAGGAAGTCCCCTGCCAACACTGCCATCTTGTTCCCAAATTCAATGTTCGCAGACGGGGCAGAGCGGCGAGATTGCGAGTGGTCAATCACGTCGTCGTGGAGGAGGCTCGCGGTATGGATCAGTTCTGTTATCTCGGCCAGGCGGCGCTGCGAGGGGAGGATATCGGACTCTTCCTGGGCATATACGACATCCTGCTTCCAGTCTGTGAGAGTGGAGTACTCTGGCGCGGAGGGGTTCTCGTCCGTGAGCACTTCCGGCGAGGATATTGGGCGGTTTATTGAATATGGGCTTCTTTCTCTCGGCAGCTTCGGCGTCAGTGCCGTTGCTCTGGACATGAGCAGCACCAGCATCGGGCGGACATATTTGCCCTCACTCTGCGTGTAGTATTTGGCGACCGTGTCCAGCGTCGGGTGGCCAGATCCTAGCAATTGTCTTATGTTCTTGGTCAAAAATTTCATCTCCTTCGCAACCGTGCGGAACGGGTCCATGGAGATGGGTGCATTTGGATCCGGAGCGCTGTTCAGAATGTTCTGAGCAACGGAAACAGCAGCGGCCCAATTGGACTGGTTCCGCCGGCGTGAGGGGTGGTACAATGTGGAAACATGGTGGGTGGGTGTTGTTAGCGGCGAATGGTGGGAGGAGTGAGAGCACGGCGAGAGGCGGGATGGTGGTGCATGCCGAGCAATGCTCGTGGCGAGCCGGCAGGAACGGCTCGTCATGAAGAGAGGAAGTGTATGTGCGAGGGTGCGGGTGCAATTGGGGCCCCGGGAGCGTAATCTGGGGGGATTTGAGAAGTGTTGAGGGTTTTGGAATGCTGGAACATGCGATGGCCATGGTCTCTAAAAACCATGACGGCGGACACCCGGCCTGCCAAGGCAAATCCAGGCACGGACTACGAAGAATTGCCGGGGTGGCTTCTGTGCAGCCTTGGAAGGCCGATCTGCCCGCAGCCCGCAGCCCGCCTGGGCAACACGTGCACTCGCGCCTGTCAAACCTACCACATACAAACTGTACAGTCCAAGGCTCCCGAGGTCCGTCAACACCCATCAACAATGGTGCTCCTCGCCGCGACCCCCGCCATGGTGCGAGCCGTCGACAAAGCTCGCGGACTTGCACGAGACGAATTCGCGAAGCTGCAGCTTCCTTCCGAGCCGTCCCTGACCGAGCTCAGGGCTGGAGACCCCATATCGCACGGCCAGCTGATCGACGTCTCGAAAACCCTAAAACAACATGCAGCGTCGCTTGAATCGGAGGGAGAAGGAGCAGCCGTGCCGGGGTCATATCGATTAGACTCGCTCCTCAGAGGCTCCAGGGTCTACATCCCGCCGCCGCCGCCCAAGAAGGAACCTACGCCCGAATACAAAGCCCTCATGGCGCGTCTCCGCCGGGACGAAGAAGCCCGGACGTACGAACGCATGCTGAACCCCCCTCGCGCGACCGAATCCTTCGGACAACGCTTCCCTGCCTCGCCGCTTGCCCGCCAGAACCCGACCAGGGTCGACCTCGCCCAAGACGACGACGAAGTTTCCTACGAGGAGGTCCACCGCCAGATAATACTCATCATCAACGTCATAGTCTCCATCGTCGCCTGCAGCGTCTTCATATGGGTCGCCGCCCGACACTGGAGCGCCCCAAAACGTCTGGGTCTCAGCATGAGCGGAAGTGGCATAGTCGCCATCGCCGAGGTCGTCATATATAGCGGATATGTGAGGAGGGTTAAGGAGGCCAAGGTGAGGGAGAAGAAGAAGCCTGAGATCAAGGAGATTATTGAAAGCTGGGTCATCGACGCCACACCGGGCAAGAAAACTGTCAGGTTAGATTCATCCGCCGAAGAGAAGGAGGACCATGGCATTCGGTATAGAAAAGGCAAACATAGATAAAGATAATTGCATCCTCTCTGCAATGCTATTACTCTGGTATCACCATGACTCCAGACTGCTGTGACCAATATGTATCCGACTTGTTCCAATGCTAGAGCATCTGTACCCACCATCTCAACCCCTGTTCTCATTCGTCACGCCGCAACAATCATTTCTTCTTTCGTCCGCCGACCCCGCCGGCGAATCGGCCTAGGTTACTTAAACTGGATTTCGACTTATGTCCCTGTCCCTGTCCTTGTGCGGGCAAAGGCGGTGGCCTGTTCGTATTCGCGGCTGAGTTTGGGCGCAGGCTCGGGTTCTTTGGGGGGACGTCTGGAGGTAACATCTTTTCTTTCTCCTGGGTAGGGGACGCACCGACTTCGTCACCTAGGCCGGCCATTCGCTGCGACCGCCTTGCCCTCTCCTGGGTCGTCTTGAACTTGTCGAGCAGCTCCACCCATTTTACGCCGCCATCCTCTCTCGCCTTCAGTCGGTTCGGCCGCTCGAAACTGGATACCGGGGGTCCCTGTTGACTACTAGAAGAACCGGTCTCTGAGCTCTTCTGTCTCAAATGGTTAAAGGAAGTGGTAGGGGGAACATACGTCCGTGGCGCAATATGAAGGTAACCAATCGCGCTCACGCTATTGAGGCGATTCTTCAGGGCAGCAAAGGCAGATGATTGAGGGAGGAGCATAAGTAGACCATATAGACACTTGTAGAGGTGCGGGTATTTGTCGGGCTCCAAGAGTTGGATTCGAAGATCTGCGCCCATGGTCAGAAATGACTCCTTGAAGGAGTGTGGGCCTTACATGTGAATACCGGCGATTCGAGGAGCTGCACAAGCTTATCAATTTGTATGAGCATGTTGACCGTCATCTCAAGATCAGCACTTCGGGAGTTAGCAAAATGCACATAAGCTCTGGACGGTTTCTTACAAGATTTGGAGAAGGTGGTAGGCCTGCTCGTAAGCTTGTGCTAATAGACAGAGTGAGAAAGTGGCAACGGCGTTATGGCACCAGGATTTGAAAAGTGTGACAAAAAACGATTGACCATCCTGTCTAAGTCAGTGACTGCATCTGGGAGTAACCAGAAAGCGTATTTACCCTTGAGTCCAAGTTGCGAAGACGCCTTCGAAGATCGGCTAATTCCGGGGCAGTGATGAGGTTATTGTTGAGATTCTGAACCATAATGCTGGTGAATTCCACATCCTGCGCCCATTAGCATATGAACACAACATATCCAGCGCTCACTGACCTCGTCCTTCTCAAGGCAATCGGCCATGGTACGATATATGCGCTCGGCGCTCAAAGTAACGCATAGTTGTCTGATAATGAGGTTCCCACGAGTTTCCAAGAGCCGGCGGTCCGTGCAAAAAAGCTTCAGCAAGTTGACCATGAAAGAAGTAAAGTATGAATCGTCACTGTTTTTGGATATCTGGGAAAGGAGAAGGAGGTCGCGGGTAACAACGGCTTCCGAAGGATCGGATAGTGTTTTCAAGAGGGCCGGGAAAGTGCCATCTTCGACAGAGAGAATCTGTCATGTTGAGCATTAGCAGGGGTTGCACGTCTGCGAGATGTATGACGCATTACCTTTCCTGGCGCCATCCTGTGTAGCATAATAAGCCACGCAATCGCTGCAACTCGAGTTGCCTCGTGCTCGTTCAGGAATTGGAGTGTTAAAGCATTCACCGCAGCTTGATAGTCAAGTTCAGGTCCCGGGCGTGGTGAAGGGCCGCGTTCTTCCGCTGGCGTAGGTGTCCGCGTGCCT
Source organism: Clohesyomyces aquaticus (assembly GCA_002105025.1). Classification (NCBI taxonomy): domain Eukaryota; kingdom Fungi; phylum Ascomycota; class Dothideomycetes; order Pleosporales; family Lindgomycetaceae; genus Clohesyomyces; species Clohesyomyces aquaticus. The sequence continues at coordinate 34,806 of MCFA01000171.1, forward strand.
TTACTGTCCAGTGACGCCCTTCCGTCTATAGCCTGATCACAGATTACTGTTTTTAAAAGACGGCTAGATAAATTAGACTCTCGACGTTCCACAGCGGTCAAGTCTTTTCCTATTGCCGACAATGAGTTTGGCAGGTTCAGCTGCGCAAGTGCGTTGTTATCTGGGTGACGGCTCTCTTCGGATAGCGACATGATATAGTCCATCAGTGAGGTGTTGACTCTATTGGCGGCTTGGCGGACTGCATCAACGTCGTGCGACATGGTCGGGAGGACGTGCGATAGAAGCCGCGGTACAAACGGCATCATGTCTTCGGGACAGATCTCAAAAAAGCTGTCTATCCACCGAAGTGCGGTGAGCTGTATCTCCCGCTCTGCAAACCATCAGATAAGAGTGCAATCGAAAATATATGAGAGGAGTTACCTGAAGAGTCGCTCAGGAAAGTGACCAAAATGTCCATGATCTTGGCATGATCTACTTGGACGTCTTGTCCAGGAATCCAATCGCCCTCTCCACTACCTGATTTCTCGTCATTCGCCGTGGTCGACTGGCCGTCCAGACTCGCATCATCCTTCTCGTCAATGACTTCGCTTGGAGCTATACTGTCAGTATCGCTGGCCACGCCCTGCCCGCTCCTGGTACTCGAGGTGGAATGTTTCTCCTCCCCCTGGCTCTTCCGACTTTCGGCGATGCCGCGTTTGATACGAGCAATCTTCTTGATTTCCGAGAGAAACTTATCCAGTGCAACCTGCGTGGCCGTTTGAACATCCTGGTTCTGGTCACTCAGAAACTTGAAGAGACCACCGAGGAAGCGCGGAAGGTAGGTGACGAGTTCCAGGTCGGGTATAGAATCCAAGAGGGTGATCCATGCCACGAGAAATGTCCTCGTAAAAGGATTGAGTACACTGACTCTCTCCTCGAGAAGTGGAAGGAAGTCTTCGAGTGAAAAAGCTGTCGGCAACTCTTCCGACGCCGCGTGCTCGCCATCGCCGTCGTCTCCTGTCGGCTCTGGCGGAGCATGGAGCACCGAAACGTACGAGGCTGCGGACTCGGCTACGATGTCTTTGACCAACCGATCGAGAAGCTCTGCCCCGTTCTTCACCGACAGCTCCGAGTCGGCGGCGAGCTGCAGGCGGGAACGTCAGCCAAGCCGCAAGAGGAGACGGCACGGGAAGCCTACCTTGCACAGGGCATCAAACACCTGGTTGAAGTAGACCAATATTTCTCCCTTGGCAACTTTTGCAATGTTGTACATGCTCTCGCAGGCATAGTATCGGACGCGGGCATCTTGGTCGGAGAAGCAGGCGAGCACGGGGGGCACGATTTCCTCGAGATAGCGGGCTACTTCCTACGCAGTCGTCAGCCCAGAGCATCACAGAATAGTACCAGGTGCACGCACAGGACCCAGGGCGATGGACGCGGCGGCCAGCCCAATCAGCCCCCCATTTCTGGCGTGCGGCTGGTGGACGGCGTAGGCATACTCGTGGCAGAGCTGGTGGACGATCTTCTGTATTCGGTCGTGGTCCTGTGCGGCGAGGGCGTCGCGAATGAGGCCTTCGAGCTCGAGGGCGCCGCTCTTGCGCCGGTCGTAGAGCTTGTCGTTCAGAGCCTTGGTGATGTTGACGTCCATGATGGGGGGTGCTGCGGGGGCTGCGGGGGCTGCGGGGCAGCTCTCTACATGGTGGTGTGGCGCGGGAAAGCTGGGGCGCGAGGGGCGCGAGGGGCGCGAGAGCCGTGCGTGCTGGAAAGGGTTGATGCAACGAGGTTGGTTGCAAGCCGTCGCGGTCGTCGACCGGCGAGCCTCGACAGCCCGGCACACCTCCAGCGGAACGTCTGGGCGGCTCAGCAGTCGGACCTGCACGTCATCGTGCTTCTCCGGGGGCCCCCCCCCCCAAGCCAAGGCCCGTCGAGACTCGAAAGGGAGCTGCTCGTGACCGACGGGCGCCGCGGCGGCGACGGCGGTGATGCTGACGTGTCACGTGCGAGCCGCCGGCCGGACAGCTTCTCAGGCAGCGAGTCAAAACACCAGGCCACGGATGCCTGTCCTGCAGCGCGCTGGTGTTGACATAACTCGCAGCCACGCCTAGGCCGGTCTGGGACGCAGGCTGCGCTCTTCAGCCACTCGACTCGAAGCCCTGGGCCCGTATAAATGGGAGCTATCCCAGACCTAGTCAGGCGCTATCCGCCCTCGACCTCACACAAACACCTCGCCTTCGCTGGCCTGCGCCGGCCATCTTCGCATGGAGAAACTCAAGAGCAAGATCCTGCACCCGCACCCGCACAAGCCGTCTCGCCCAAGGGACGCCGCAATCGACGGCGCAAATGAGGTCGCCAACGATTCGCGCTTTCAGCACTGGGCCGTCGCCTTGTAAGATCTCGCGGGTGCAATTTAGATGCGTGAGCTCATGTTTACAGCGTCGTCTGCAATTTCAACGTCGATATAGGTAGGCCATGCTTGTTTGTTGCCCGGCTCCGACCAGACATTGAGAAGCCGTCCAGGTCCGGAAATAGAGATTGTATACCCACCGAATGTGCCCTTCTCCACGGCAGACTTGACTGCCATCTGCTTCAACAGGTATGCCGCGCCGCTGCCGAACATGTTGTCGTGATGGACTTCCTGAGATTTGCGTAGTTTCCCTGAGCAGCAGAACACTGAGACTGCCGAGGACCTCACCTTCAACTTTACCATCACCAATAATTCCCCTGACATATCGCTGAGCTCTCCTCATGCACCTCATGGAAGCCCGACCAATCTCTACGCCCACTGTGTCTTTCGCCAGGAGTTTGACCATACCATGAAGAGATGTTTCAATCAGCGAACGCTAGTGCTCATCTCGAACCACGACTTTCCGTCTTTTTATAACAGACTCCTGCAGCAAATGACAGAAACAGGCCTTCTCAGCGACCCGACAGCCCTCGAGGCCGCCTACACCCAGATGGCTTCTTGGCCGGCCCCCAGCCTGGGACGGCTTGACCTTCCTTTCATGGGGTCGATGATAGCGCTAGATATTGCACCTCACCAAGCATTTCCTCTTCAGGGCTTACCAGGCCCAACACCTCTCATATCGGACAAGCCGTCTTCCATTTATGCCTACGAGCCACTCGGATCATGGGATAGTGTAATGCCATGGATGCCCTCAATATCCGACTTATACGTCCTTTACGAGAAGCTTCTACTCTGCGAAAGCATCGTCGTAATCGCCAAGTCACCTCAGCTCTGTAGCGAGGCTGTCTCCTCGCTGGTGGACCTCGTCCGACCCGTTCCATATGCCGGTGTAATAAGACCCTACATGACCATGCAGTCAGACTTCCGCTGCATTGGCGTCGATGGAGGCACGCCGCGCCCCTTCATCATCGGCATCACCAACCCCTTCCTGCTAAAGCGAGTCCTCGGCGCGGCAGAGGACAAGGACCGTCAAAGACCGCATATCCTCTACCTACAGAACTTCGAGGGTGCCGTCCCCGTGAAACGCCATCACTCGCTACACCACAAGTCCAGCCGACACGGCTTCCTCGACCTCCCCGGCGGCATCGACGCGCACCCACCTTCCAAACGCTATTTGAAAACCGACGCACATCTCGTATCCCAGATCGAAGCCTACCTGAAACTCGACATGCCAACGCACGAACTCGGGCCCATCATTCGACGCCACTTCGCAGAGCTCACCGCTCAATTCCTCGCACCAATAAACCGCTACCTCGCCACCTCTGTATCACCAAATGCCACCACACCCGGCGGAAATCTCCGCTACGCCAGCTTCAATATATCCGACTTTCTCGTCAATTTGGCTAAGCACGGAAGCTCGGTAAAGTCGAGGGGGCAAGGACCCATACAGAGGCATAGGGCAAGGGATCACTTGTATGAGGCTTTCTGCCATTCATCCAACTTCTATTCGTGGTTGGATATGAAATTGAGTCTCGAGAAGGAGGCAAGCGCGGGACTGCTTGGATCAGGGGCAGGGGCAGGGACAGCGACAACCGCGAGCTGATCGGCCAGGTTGATAGCTCTTGCGGAGCCTTTCTACGCCTGGGCACCCTATACACCCATACTGTTGTTGGTGCGAACCTGTCCGCGCGACGCTGAAAAGTAACTGCACCCTAAAGGACTTCGGTGGATACAATGTGATGGGCACTATCCAAACTTCTGGTGCTCATGGGCCGGGCGATAGTGTCCGTTTGCACAGTCAAGGAAGCTGTGGATCCTCACCATGCAGGCGTGGACAGAGGTTGGCCAGCATTGCGTCGAGTGTCGTGGGTGAAGAGGTACTATCGGCCATTGGTTCTAGGATAAACTTTGCAAGGAGGGAAGTGAGAACTGTACTTTATATCATTCCGATTTGAACCAGCAGCCAGGAGCTGCGTCAAATAAGACAATCCACAACGCCCGCGAGCATTCTAACATGAAATACAAGCGCACCGATAATCCATGCTACAGCGAATCTACCGCCCTGACAGTCCGTTCCATGTTGTCTCACTGCCATGTATACAACACCACTAAACTCCGTCATATCTGACATATCCGACCTATCTCAAGTCTCATACCATCCCATCACACGACGTCCCACACGTCTATGCGGCCGCGCGAGCGGTTTGCCTGCCCGCCCTCGCTGGCGCTCTAACCGCACCCGGACGGTTGAGGGTGTATTTAGCAAACGCCCTCGCGAGCGCCTTCTTACAGCTGACCTTTTGAGATCCAACAAACGAGTCAACTGTGACAGCAATAGCGCGATCGATATCCTGCGCAGAACAGTACTCCGACAGACGCATTTTGCAGAAAGCTTCCGCGATACGCATGATGGCTTCCAAATGACGGACCTTGAGTACTATTATTAGCACTATATCCAAGAGGAAACTGGATGTCGTAAAAAGGGGCTTACAGTAATGGGATAAGCTCCAGTTGCCAAAGACTCTCTCCTCATATCCGCAAATAGTCGGGCCACCTTGTCCTGATCAATCTGATACAGTTTCGGCGAACACTTCTCTCGAGCGAACAGAATATACTTTCGGAACAGCTCCTGTGGGATCTGGTCCTCCTTATTCTGTGCCCGCTCCTCATCGCCATCGACATCCATAGCTTCGTCTTCACCTTGCTTGGGCTTGTCGCTATACCCATATCCAGCACCTACAAGAGGGTGTGCACGCCCGTGGGAGTTGACCACAAACTTGGCGAGACGTTCGTCCTCGGCGGGATCAACAGTGTCGCGGACAACGCATAGAATGTCAAAACGAGACAGGATAGGCTCTGTGAGTTCGACGTTTTGGGAGAAGGGAATCGTGGAGTTGTAACGGCCGCCGATAGGATTTGCGGCTGCGATAACGGCACAGCGAGCTTGTAGTGTGGTGACAATACCCGCCTTCGAGATCGAAATCGTTTGCTGCTCCATGGCTTCGTGAATGGACGTTCGGTCCTTGTCGTTCATCTTGTCGAATTCGTCGATGAGGCAGGTTCCCTTATCTGCAAGCACCAGGGCGCCACCTTCCAGTGTCCATTCACTGGTCATGGGATCGCGGCGAACGGAAGCTGTGAGACCTACGGCGGAAGCTCCCTGTCCAGTTGCAAAAACGGCGCGATGAGCGGTTTTTTCCACATACTTGAGAATCTGAGATTTTGCGGTACCAGGATCTCCGAGGAGCAGAAGATTTATGTCACCACGTAGTCGATGATGTCCTGGCGCTTCCTTTGTAACGCCTCCGAACAGGGAAAGGCAAACAGCCGTTTTGATATCGGTATGACCATAAATGCTGGGGGCAACGGAGTTGATAAGCTTGTTGACGATATTTGGATCCTTGGAGAGGTTGCGGATCTCGCGTTCGTCTTCTTCTGTGAGACGGAAACCAGCAAGCTGATCGTGAGACTTCACGACGTGGTTGGCTTCTAGGATTGTAGCAAAGACGGGGAATCCATTCTTGTTGTTCAGAGCCGCGTCGTAATTGTTGCGGTAGATGCCAGTAACTTCAACTTCCTCGCCAGGTTTAGCCGAGTCGATAAGATCCCACAGGAGAATGACTTCTCGGTGTCGGGGAAGACGGCCAGCCGGAACGGTACCAGGTGACTCCTGGAGGGTAAGCTTTTGGTAGTTGCGGTAGACAGTCCTCTCCGTATTGACTGTGAAAGGCCCACGGGACTGGCAGTTCTGGCAGAAGGAGATCTTGACTTCCACGTTTGAGTCTTGATGGAAAGGGCCAAGGGTAACACCGCATTTCGTACAGTCGAACTTGACATACTTGAGCTGTGGGAACACTCCACTGCGGCGGGTGACCACTCCGCTCACTCGGACCAAACAATTGAGATGGCTCTGGCGAAGCTGGCGGAGAGTGTACTGAACTGGAAGATCGGTCATTCGTACGTGGATTTCGGAATGGATACGCTCGTAGTCTGGGTAGTGGAGCAATGTAACCTCCATAGCGACTTGGTCAAAGATCTTCAACATCTCGGTTGGTACATTGGCAAGCCAGTACGCGAGGGTGGCCTTTGACTCGGCAAGATGATCGAAGGAAACCTCGAGTGATTCGGCGTTGATCTCACCCAGGGTCCGGATTCGGGCTCCGTAAACCGAAGTGCCGTGCTCGTCGATATATTCGGTCAGGAACGCCTTGAACTCGCGAGCAATGGTCCTCGCAACAGCAGGAAGCGAAACCCAATCGGTCAAACTCGCGGACTTGACGTCCGCCAAGGCTTCAAGAGACAACTCCTCGTTCATGATATCGTCTCCCATATCCATGTCATCTTGCTCTTCGTCGTAGCGGCGTCTGCGGCGCCGAGGCTGGTTGGTTAGATCGGCCAGCTCGCCATCGCCATCGTCCTCGGGCAGGAAGGCAGCTGGCATGCGACGCCGGGCCTCACGGTCGCGAGCATTCAGACGACGCTCCAGGTCTCGTCGGGACGCGAGATCCAGCTCTTCATATTCTTCGTCGTCAATGCCCTGACCTTCATAGGCGTCGTTCTCCCTCTCCCGATAGTCGCGCTCGAAGTCTTCGTTGAAAAGATCAATGCCCTCCGCCTCTTCTGCATCCTCGTCCAGATCGTCGACATCTCCAATAATTTGGTCCTCATCCAGTGGGTCCAATTCGTCGTCCTGGGGCAGCATGGGCGGCGACGAGGCCATGGGGCTGGACGGCGGGTGAGCCGCCGACGAGGGAAGATCGTCGTCGGGCTCTCTGGCACGCTTGTGCCTGTTCTCGCGACTGGGACCGCCGCGGTTTGCCGACGACATGTTTGCGCGCAGTGGTGAGCTTTGGGCTCGTCAGTGTTGGCACGAAGGGGAGGTAAAGACACAGAAGAGGGGCAAGGATGAGTGGCTGGGGTGCTGGCTGCAAATTTTGACGACAGTGTGTGAACGTACCTCATGTTGACTCAATCTCAGTGGGTCGGCGGGGAGCGTTGCGATGGCGGGCGAAATACTCGTTGCGCAGAAACCGGCGAAGGTGGTGGATGGAAAGGAGGGGGGTGAAAGGGTAGAACGCGCCGCCAGCGCGTTGGCGCGTTTTGTCTTGGCGCGTCCCCATTAGGCCCCGATTGAGCCTAGTGTGGAGCGCGCCCCATTTCGCGGCCACCCCCCAGGCCCCATTCAATCATTGCGCTCCTCCAACAATCACCAAAACACTGCCCCCTCTCCTCACCTGTATCTCTCGTCTGCGCCTCAAACACCCATCTTCGCCATCACAGCCAGCCGCGAAACAGCCGCCATGGCCGATGCCCAGGCCTCCAACGCGTCCGCATCGAATCCGCGATCCAACAGCATCTCGCAGGCATCTGAGAGCTCCCAAACAGCGGCAGAGTGAGTCTGCTACTCCTGGCGGTATCATGTCCATGCTAACTCGTGTCTTCCAGCTACATCAAAGAGCAGCTCAGCCTCGAGGTCGAAGCCCGCGAGGCCCTCCCATATGTCCGTCTGTCCGAAATATCAGAACGACCCGAGCTGACGCAGCATAGCAATTCGACACGTGCACGCGCGATCTCGGGGCCATCCGCCAGAGCCTCTTCTCCTGTCTTACCTGCAATCCTCCGCCTGCCAATCTCTCAGACCCCTATACGCCAGCAGGCTTGTGCTACTCGTGCTCTATCTCATGCCACGGTGAGCACACCCTCGTGGAGCTCTTCGCGAAGCGCAACTTCGTTTGTGATTGTGGAACAACGCGCCTCCCCGAGACAAGCCCATGCTCTCTCAGGCCGAATCCGAAAACGGGGCTGAAGGGTGATGTTACGGGAGAAGAAGCTGCTCCAGGCAACAAATACAACCAGAACTTCAGGAATGTGTTCTGTGGCTGCCAGGAATCGTACGACCCTCATCAAGAGAAAGGGACTATGTTCCAGTGTTTGGGCCTGGGGACGGTTGAGGATGGTGGCTGTGGAGAAGATTGGTGGCATCCGGAATGTGTGGTGGGATTTCGTCGCGAGGATTATAAGAAGCTGATTGAGAAACCCAAAATCGATGGAACAGGAGAAGCTACCGAGTCTGCACCGAAGGTACCCAATGGCATCACCAAGGAGACAAGTTTTACGAGAGAGGAAAATCATGTTGACGAACACCCCGATGGAAGGAGGCCGTCCATCGTCACTGCCATTGTGGCAAATAATGGTGTTGATGGCAACGATATTGCCGCAGAGGACGACGATGATGATCCTCCGCTTCCACCCGGCTTCCCCCACGAGGATGATTTCGATACCTTCGTCTGCTACAAATGCGTTGAAGCGTTTCCATGGATGCGGCGATATGCAGGCACAGTTGGGTTCCTGCCTCCGGTCCACTTCGACGCTGCTCTGAATTCTTTGCGTGCGGAGAAGATAGATGCGACTACAATTGAGCGCTCCAATGGCGGATCAAAGAAACGCAAGGCATCCGACGAAGAGGAGCCCTCTGATCCTACCCCGATGGCCCCGCCTAAGCGCCAAAGGTCCGAAGACCCTGCCACCACCCTGTCCTCCATCCCGGAGACCATGACCCTCCCCATCACACCAAAAAAGCAGGACTCAGATGCTTGTAAACTCTCTGAGCTACCCCCGGCACCTGTTTCCGATGTTCGGTTCAGCCTGTTTATGAAACCGGATTTTCGCGAGCACTTATGCCACTGTGCATCGTGCTTCCCTCTTCTCAAGCCCCACACACAGCTACTGGAAGAAGAGGAGAACTATGAACCGCCAATCTCGGAAGATGGCGAAGGAGCCCCATCTGCGGGTACGGGATCAATATACGATCGGGGAGAGGCAGCATTCAGCACCATGGACCGTGCTCGTGCAATCCAAGGGGCAATGGCGTACGCGCACCTGAAGGACAATCTCAAGGCATTCCTACAGCCGTTTGCAGAGAGTGGACAGGCTGTTGGGGCAGAGGATATCAAGGCTTATTTTGAGAAGCTGAGAGGTGACGAGAAAGGGATCAAAGAGGCGGCTGGAAGTGCTGTCGAGAGCAGTGTGAAGAAGGACGGTGGGGATGGGAGCGGAGAGGGAGGGGATCAGAGGAGAGAACAGAGTGGGTATTGAGTGTACCTGGCCCCTTGATTCCTAGCATCTTGTACAATTGTGTGATTGGATCGAAGTATACGGAATTCATGTTTCAAGTATGATGTATTACGTACGAGGCCCTACCGAAACCATGTATGATACGAATTGGAATGCATTGTCGGAGCTACTGAAGATCCTAGGCCTTGGTATGCTCTCATTTGCTTCATCAGCAAGTAATTCAATTAACCATAATTAAGGCGTCAGTCCATCACTCCTGGTCGATTGCCTAAAGCTACTTTCAAGTGGCCGGGCTGTCACGGCGACTGGCTGCGATTCTGGTACATCAACAGCTAGTTGTGACATACACGATGCCCAAAAGGAGACATATTTTGTGATACTGTGTGAATGTGAGTCAGGTGGTTAGACCCCACAGCTCAACCCGGCTTCCTGACCATCTGATGCCAACCCTCGCCCTGACAACTCAACTTCTGGACAGCCGGCCGCATCATGAGATACCAGCTTATGCGTCGTGTGTGCCACCCTACTTCGGCTGTGATTCCCTTACTCCTTCTCAGGTTTCAGGACGAGAATCCCATAAGGGTCCCTATCGACTTCACTAACCACAATTTCAAACCCAGCCTTTGCCAATGCGTCCTTCACATCCTCATTCCCTGCTTCCTCCTCTCTAATCTGTGCCCACTCTTCCTGAACCGCGTTTTCCAACTGCCCCACCAACACGTCACTCAAGAAGCCGCGCTCCGAATTACTGTGGAATAGACTGATCACTACCTGTCCCTTCTCGATCGCAGCGAGCGCTTCATGGTGGCTCATTTCTCCAGTGAAAAGTAAATCAACGTCCAGATTAGCGAGTAGAGTTCCTCCCGAACCGGCGCAGATGCCGATGCTGGATATGCTGAGGTCTGAGATAGTGCTCCCTTGGGGTATCGCAATAGGAAATCCTTTGGGATTGTTCAGACCCCTTCCTATTCGGTCCAGTAGAGCCGGCAGCGGCTGGGGGTGTTTGAACGTCACTATCCGCCCCATTCCTGCGCCAGGGTGTGATGCGAGTTCCGGATTTTGAGGGATTATCGGCCGGCGGGTGTGTGGTACGGTGGTCACGGTGTTGGAAGTAGTATGTGCCAGGCGGAGCATAAGTTGGCTCGGATGGTGGTTCAGCGTGTAGGCTGGACGCAGCTGCGGTTTGTGGTCTATGAATGGATCCGAGCCATCCGAGCCATTTCCGGCGTTGGCTTCCGCTGGCACTTCCACACCATGTGCGGCGCCTTCGACCACCCCTTCATGTATTGGCCTCGTACCCGTCACTATGTCCGCTAGCCAATCTCCAAGACCGCCTGGCGCGGCATCAATGGCTGTGTGGGGGCTATACACGCTGATGCCATGGCTTGCGAGTCTCAGCAAGCTCTGTTGCTGAGAATTGGCGAGAATGAGTGACTTCAGACCACGGAATATTACAGGGTGGTAAGATATTATGATCGAGGACTTCAGCGCGATAGCTTCGTCGGCGACGGCGCGGGTAAGGTCGATGGTAAGGAGAACGGTGTTGGATTGAGGTTGGGAGGGGACAAACGGAGCTTCGAGGAGAAGGCCTGTATTGTCCCAAGAATTGTCGGCCAGAGCTTGTGGGTAGCTAGCAGACCTGTCAGCTTGCAACTTGCGGGCAGCTGATCGATTCGACAGCGTTAAAGACTTACAGCTTACGCACAGCGCGAACCACGGCCTGGGAGAAGGGCGCCGAGCTCATTCTAGCACTCATCGTAAAGGCGCGTCTCAGGGCCGGAGTGGACATGCAGGATTCCCCTCTCGTCACCCCTGAACGATGCCCTGCAGCTGCGGGGAGCACGTGGCACGGACGATTCACTTTCACCCCGCCATCCCGTCATGGCATGGTTCCTTCCGCCAAAACCACCACTCCCGATCTCGGAACAGAATCTTATCAGATCCGGGGATAAGACACGAAAGATAATCAACACCATGGCACTGGACCCGCGCATTCAACTTTCCAAAACACTCAACAAATTGGCCGTCGACAACATGAGCGCAAGGACAGACAGCGAAGCTGCACAAGCGCAGGCGAGCTCGGGCGTGACGCCCGAGTCGCTGAAGAAGAAGCTAAAGGAGCAGCTGGGTGCTACTTACGTTGAGGTCGAGGACATGAGTGGTGAGATAATGGATGCGTCACGGCGCATGTGCTCGTGCATTTCTCTTGGATGGATGGCTAAGTGATGCATAGGTGGATGCGGACAGATGTTCGAGGCCGTAATCGTTTCGCCACAGTTCGCCAAGAAGACAAGTCTCGCAAGGCATCGACTGGTGAATACTGCCCTAAAGGAAGAGATCGCAGCGATACATGCCTGGACGCCAAAATGCCATACCCCGGAGGAGTGGGAGAAGAAGAGGCCGCAAACATGAGACTGGTCAGCCGCAGCATTTCCCATCACGCATCGCGACAATGACTGCGTCGAGTGTTTGATACGCGAGGACTCTGGCATGTAGTGATAGGATTCCATCACGAATCGAGGACTTCTATCTAGCTCAAAAGGACCCTAATCTCTCCGCCCGTGCGGGGAAACATTTCTCTAAGCCCTTGTCGAGGTTCCTCGTCCTCGTCCTCGTCTTCCTCTTCATCCCGGAGCAATTCATCTACAGCCATGATCTTACTTTCTACAAATTCAAAGTCTTCGCAGAATCGTCCAGCTGCCTCCTCCGTGACATCTTGCACCGTATTTCTGTTCCGCAGATGCTTGATATTTTCGGCCGCGTCAATGAGCGCGGACGGAAGAAATTCATCCAGTTGCTGACTCGCCGCCATTAGAGCGTCGGGCTTGAAAGGCTCCAATTTGGGGACCGCCTTTAGACTCTCTGAAGAGTCCGAAATATCCGAGAGTGCTTCCAGAAGGGACTTCAGCCCTGATGCGTTCGTGAAATGTTGGTGCTGGTATTCTACCAACTTTGCCCTGTGTTCTCCAATAGTATCCTGCATTTCTCGGACGCGATCGACCGCAAACGAGTATGGCGATAGCACGGAAATCGCCACCAGGAGGCAATTGATAGCGAATATGTCACAGGCTGGCTGCGGTAGTGCTTTATAGAGACTTTCACAAACGCTGAGGAATGGATCCAAGGCCTCTGTGAGCACGGACTGAAATGCATTTTCTTGGTCATCCACCGATGCCAGAGAGGTGTCGTAGCTCTTCGCAAGTGCCTTGAGCATCTGGAGAGCCTCGTCAAGGAATTCCGGAGGCGAAAGATCCGCGGGTGCCACGGATATTTCGCTTTGGACAGATGCAGCATGATCCCTCATATTGCCACGGAACTGCCTCATCGCTGATGCTTCTAGTCCCGTGAACACCTCAAGAACTTCTGATGAATCCCCAAGGAGTTTAGTAAATGTGCTCTTGTAAAAGCCAATGAGGTTTGCGATTCGGTAAGCTAGAGTTGCATCGTCGTGGCTCTGAATCACCTGCTCGGTTCGCTGTCGCAGCAATCGGGCCACCCCGGTCAAATCGCGGCTGACAAGCTGGTTGAGGGCCGTTCTACCATCGAAGGGTTCCTCGTTCTCCTGGTCGCGGAGCCATGGTTCGCTTTCGAGCCCAGCTTGTATTGATCGCTTGATTTCGTCTCCCTCTGAAATGAAAAGAACCTCTAATGCTTCCCTCTCCGAAACGGTGGCAGAGTGAACCCAAGCCAACATGTCCCCGACGTAGCGTAGTGGGTCGTGTGCGTGAAATTCAATTGGTTTCGTAGCTATACTTCGCATATCGGAATTCGATCCCGTGAGAGCCGCATGGAACGAGTCTGAAAGTATATTTTCGCGTGCTTCTGCAAAGAAATCAAGACAGCTTTGGAAGAGGGTTGGACGTTCAGCCAATACTCGCAACGACCTCCTGACAGATGCATTGATTTGCGGGTTTTCCAAGTCCAGGTCTTTGAATTCCCTTTGGATCCAACGATACAATTTTTGAAAGGCCGCGTTAAGTTGTCGTGAGCTCTGCTCGAGCACTTCTAATCCCAGCCTTTGATCTTCTGTGCCTAAGAGTACTTGGCAGTCATGGTGGATCTTCTTTATTCGTGTAAGAGTTTGGAAGAACTCCTCATTGACGGGCTCCGCAGTTGAGGTCAGTATGGTGGTCTCCGCTTCGGAAATGTTGAAGTGGGAATTGAAAGCGTCCAGAATTTGTTGTTTAGACTCGACGTGCTTCTTCTGGTTCATCAGACTTGTTGCCTCTTCTAGGACAGGACCAGTCTCGCGGTTAGCCGCGGCGATGTGGCCTCGCATATCTACACAGCATTTGTTCAGACTTTCAATAGCCAAGCCAATGCGCATCAGTTGCTACAAAGGCCTTAGTGTTGGTTGATGTATTGATACGAGTGTTGACAAACCTCAGCGACTGCGCCAAAGTCTTTGACTATTTCGCCGTTGCATTGAATAACTTCTTTCTGCACGTCCAATCGCAGCTGCCGCCGCGTTTCAGCGGTATTACGGACTCCTCTCGAATCAAGGGTTTCCAAAGCATCTCGAATTTCCAGATCCGCGTATGACGCCGAAAGCACGCTTGTAATTCTGCTGGACAGTGCGTTTGCGCCACGACCAGCAGAGGGAGTTGCTGGAGAGAGGCCATCCTGTGAAGGAGGCAGCGCGCGCTCCTGGAAATACCCCGTCGCCATGTTCGTTGTAGCAGACGTGTGGAAACATGAGGGGAGAAAGCCAAGAGTGTCTCGGCGGAACCGCGGGGGGCTCTGTTCGGGGGCTAACCATGCCTGGATAGCTTCGTCACCTCCAGTCCTGCACGTCCTGCACGCGGCTCTGCTCTTTCTGAGGAACAACGCGCTAGAGCCCTTCACATGACCACGAGCCTTCACCGTTGACTCCTGACACCTGTCACGCCAACACATGGTCATGGCCTAGTCTGTCTATAACTCATGGCGACCCGCCTTCACGTTTGGGGATCTCTCACTGATCCTTCTGACAGAACCCCCTCAGTGCGCTTAGTTACACCGCGAAACCGCCTTGTCTCCGCCCCGCAGGTGCCTGGGTCTTATCAACGCCTTTCACAGTCATGATGGCTTCCAACATACTCTCTAGATTTCTACCATCTGCCTCCGACGAGCCCTTCGAAACCGATCCTTTGAACGACCCGTCTCAGCGTCGCCCTTCGTCCGTCGACGAGCATGTGGGAATGGATATAGACGAAGAGAACCTGGACGCTCGTTTCGAGGCTCAGGACCTGGAGAATCTGCTCGCAGATGCTTCTTCGAGCCATATGACAACCGAGAGCACAGCCTTTCTTCCTCGGAATGATCAGAAGGCGGGTTCAAAAGCCCCGAACCCTTCCGCGCCATGGAGACAAGCAGCTGGGGCTCGAGTAGCGCCCGTGGACGACGATGACGACGACGTACCCGAGTCTCTCCTACTAGAAGGAGTACGCGATGCGCCGCCTGCCACAACGAACCAACGTCGTATGCCAGCTGAAGGCCTGCCTCCACCAGTGCCCGGCCCTTCAACGCGTCAGACACGAGCACAATGGGACACCACGAGGAGGCAACAGCGACTACACGAGGAGGCTCGCGATACTGCACCGGCGCCTAAATGGGCGCTCCCGGCAAGAACTGGGCAGTTTATGGCGGACCCCAAAGAGAAAGCCATGTGGCTTTGGGTTAACGTAGAGGATCTCGACCAGTTCCTGACCGAAGTATACTTTTACTACACGAATTGCGGTATCTACTCAATACTGCTGCGTGGAACCCTCGATTTACTGTACGTTCTCAAAAACTTGCTTTGCTCGGAAATAAGCTAACGCGCCCTAGACAAAGTGCCTTTATCGTCGGGTTCCTCACGTTCCTTGGCTGGTGTATTGACTATCCGAAGATATCCAAAAGCCACAAGCTAAGTGAAGTCATTGTACCGCAATGCACCAAGAAGTTCGTTTTCACTCGCAGGGGCACAGAGCTGCACTGACTTACAAATAGGATGCACGGTTTTTGGGTATTTACTCTTTGGCTCTATATCCTGTACTTTTTATACTCCTCCATCCAGCTGGTCCGAGCTATTCCCCGCCTACGGCTTATGCGTGACTTCTTCGAACATCTCCTGGAGATTCCTGATCGGGATATTCAAACCGTGGAATGGCAGTTCATCGTGAGTCGGATCATGGCATTACGAGACGCAAATCTCACCACGGCATCCAACATCTCTCCCGAAACCCGGAAGCTGCTGGCCAGCAGAAGCCGGCAACGGCTAGACGCTCACGATATTGCTAGTCGCCTCATGCGCAGGGATAATTACCTTATCGCGCTCTTTAATAAGGAGATCCTCGATGTTACAATCCCAGTTCCCTTTCTAGGAAACCGCTTCGTGTTTTCCAAAACAACGGAATGGCATGTAGATCTCGCCATTATGGACTTTGTTTTCAGCAAGAACGGAAAATTCGATCCTGATTTTCTCAAGGAAAGAAACCGACGACACTTGGTCAAACAGTTGCAAAAACGTTTATGGGTCGTTGGCCTGATCAGTATTGCATGGGCTCCATTCCGAGTGACTTACGTCCTGGTCTCTTATTTGTTCAAGTACTTCACTGTAAGCCACATAGGATACCCGGAAGCTATGAGGCATGAAGGTCTGACCACCATACAGGAATACCATAAGGACCCTTCCCAACTTAACACTCGAGATTTCACAACTTTCGCCCAGTGGAAATTCAGAGAATTCAACGAGCTCCCGCATCTATTCGAGCGACGCAGGAACATGGCATATCCATATGCCAACCTATACCTTGCCCAGTTCCCGAAAAACAAAACTGAACAAATTTCAGCATTTGTTGCCTTCATAGCTGGAGCTTTCGCGTTCGTACTCGCCATCTTCACTTTCCTCGACTCTGAGCTCTTCCTCACCTTCGAGATAACCCCAGGCAAAACGGCCCTTTTCTGGATCGGTACGCTCAGTGTTATCTACAGGATTGCTCGCAGTAGTAGTCCGCAAGAGGACGAGGTAGCGGAGCCAGCTTACTATTTGGGCCATGTTATCTACCATACCCACTACGAGCCCGCCTGGTGGCAAGACCGACTGCATACTGACGAGGTCCGCACTGAATTTGCAAAATTATACCAGCCCAAAATTCTCATCTTCGCGGAAGAGGTGCTAAGCATGTTCATCACCCCCTTCTTACTAATATTCCGCCTGCCGCAATCTAGCGAACGTATTGTCGACTTCTTCCGCGAATTCTCGATAGTCGTAGACGGCCTAGGTGTCGTGTGTTCATACTCAATGTTTCCCTTCAAGAAAGGTGGCGACAATGCCCCGGTCAACCGAGCGGGGCGCCGTGAACCCGACTCTGATCTCCGAGAAGACTACTTTATGGCAAAGGACAACAAGATGCTCGCATCTTACTATGGATTCCTCGACGCCTACGCTGGTCCTGGTCGGGGCCATTATAATGGACGTCTCCAAGGTAAAGGAAGTTTTCACCCCCCGCCTCAGTTCCCGAACAATTTCGGCGCTATGTCCGGTAATATTCCAACGGCAGAGATAGGCGGTCGCGGGAACAGCAGAGGCCCTACAGGTCGGCAGCCTCTACCTCGACGAACACCTCGACATGGCCCAACGGCCGCTCGTGAGGATACCATGAACTCTATACTACTGGATCCGCATCACCAGCCAGCAGCCTCTGTTCTTCGAGGGTCTCCACGACAAGCGGCAAATTCGAGGTATCGCGTGCCTTTACAACCTGCATCGAACGTCCAAGAGACAAGCGTGTCGAGGCAAAATTCTTCTCGCATAGAAGAAGAAAGTACTGTTGGAGATTCGTGGCGTACGAGTAGGCTAGCACAGGATGACGAGGAAGAAGAGGAGCCCACCGGAAACACTCGCGGTGGTGTTCTGCAATTGTTGCATCAATTCTCGAAGGCGCAAACAGAGGGAAGGGGAGCTAGCGTTGGAATGTGATGTTTGTACGACCATGGGCCTCATTTAGCGGCGTTTGAGCTGGCATGGCGCTCTACTGCCTTTAGAGACATTTGTGCATGGGCGACTAGGCTAGTCAGTGTGATTTGCATTATTACTGGGCTATTCTATGACTCCCCACGGCATAGTGACGAATTTACCATTGCGTTGTATCTTTGTTCTATGTCCTGCTTCGGTCCCGCTTTGCAAATTTGCCAGTCCGACAGTCCGCACGATAACCTACACTGTTCGCTTCGTCCGCATGTATAGAATTGGCGCTCTCACCGCTGCGTTCACTGATTGGTGTGAACGGATAACATCCCGGAATCCTATCCCGAGGAAGCTATAAAGCACGGAAACATTTCAAGAACGCATAATTCATCAAATCAATGCCACCGACTCTTGGAGTCGAAAACATCCTCCGTGGCGCAATTGGCTAGCGCGTCTGACTGTTATCCTCTTTAGCAATCAGGAGGTTGAAAGTGTAAGTGAACGAGTTCAAATTAGTGAGATGTGGGAATGGGTCTGACGTTTATATAGTCGAGCCTTTCCGGGGGAGTGACTTCAAGTCATCTTTTTGGTTTTCCCGAGCGTTGGAAACATTTGTCTTTTTGCAATCCACGTCTCTTTTTGCACTTTTTGGCCGGCCTTCATTTTGAATCTCATTTGTGGGCTTCGCATATTGGTTGTGTGGGGCCGTGGGCGGTATGGGCGGCTTTGCCGGAGTTTAGACATATGAAAGCCGGTGTTCGGGGTCGATGCGGCATCCCGAGAATAATGATGAACGCTGTGTTTTTCCCGGACATGGAATGCATACGAAATAATGTAAGAATATCTTGTTTCTCTCCCGCAA
This sequence comes from Clohesyomyces aquaticus, assembly GCA_002105025.1. Lineage (NCBI taxonomy): Eukaryota > Fungi > Ascomycota > Dothideomycetes > Pleosporales > Lindgomycetaceae > Clohesyomyces > Clohesyomyces aquaticus. The sequence goes on from MCFA01000171.1 coordinate 53,055, forward strand.
GCGCTAGGGTTAGGGCTACAGTTCAAGGTCGAATAGAATCTAGAGAATAAGGCCTATGGCATATCGTATACGCGTTTGATAAGACAACGGTTTAGTGGGAACGAGTTACCGTCCTTTGTATATGACCTTCTTTTAATCGAATTTTTCAGGCTTTGCAATAACTAATGGCGACTCTTTGCCGACTTCTAAGTTTAACCTGTTCATACTTGTTCATACGACAGCAGGCTTTGACTGATCGAATCTATCAAGATGCTAGGTGGTTTCACACTTTACACACTTCGGAATACATCAAGCATAAGAGCCCCCGAAAAATAAAAAGAATGGGGAGCAATATTCGGCTCGTCTTGTTCAAAGTTTTCAGTGTTTGAAGCTTAAAGAAACTAATCTTGATCGGGATTAACTAGCCTCGGCTAAACGCCAAGATTGCGGCTCCACCCACAACGCAAAATCGAAGTTGCAACACTCTTCTACAAAGAAACTCAAACTCTACCGGAGAGCAACAACACCCTCCAGGAAATCCAAGAACACTTTCCTGAGCTCTAAGATGTACGAATTTCCCTTTGCCTCTGCATACCACATATGCTAATCCATCGAATAGGGCCCCCAAGAAAGCTAAGAAGACCGCCGACTCCATCAACTCGCGCCTTGCGCTTGTGATGAAGTCTGGCAAGGTCACGTTGGGCTACAAGTCAACCCTCAAGTCGCTGCGATCCGGAAAGGCAAAGCTCGTCATCATCGCTGGCAATACTCCGCCTCTGAGGAAGTCCGAGCTCGAATATGTCTCCATGTTGAGCAAGGTGAGCGCAAAGAACGGCGTATCGTCCATTGACAGGACAAAGGCTGATGATAATTGATAGACCTCTGTGCACCATTTCTCCGGCAACAACGTAAGTCGAACGCAAACGATCCGTTCTCATGGCCTAACGACGGGATCCGCATGGAATTCCCTGAGGGCTGGCCCTGAGAAGAGGTCTCCAGAAGACTTCGGAGGGCTGTCAACTAACCCTGTAATCCACAGATCGAACTTGGTACCGCCTGCGGTAAATTGTTCCGTTGCTCCACCATGGCCATTCTCGATGCTGGTACGTCCCCAGAGTACTACAAGACTCACGTTTCAATTCTCAAGTACTGACCCTTGTGTGACAGGTGACTCTGACATTCTCACCACAAGCACGGCATAAGTTAGGGAAGCTGCTGCAGGCGAGCGAGGCCGGCCAATTAAGAAAAAAGCGTGACGGTCCTTGTAGTGCAGATAGAGGCGCAGATACCATTGCAATGAATAGACTCATGCGCCGTAAAGGCAGCCCATTACATGATATGACTCCTCTCTGTGCTCGTGCTCGTATGCTTCATGTCGCCACGGCGTCGGACTCCTGCTTTGAAATCATCAAACCAACAGGGCGGAGTTCGGCTACAGCTCAATCGGGACTAGCGGTGTGGCGGCCCACAGTGCCGATTGTTAATCCATCACCTCCTCCCTCTTCCACTGTCGCCCGTCCTCCCCCAACAACACCACATATAACTACAGGGTAAGTGCTGCATTCCTCGGGTTTGCATTCGCAGAATCCTTGCTGACGGCTTGACGCAGTAACGACATCCTCAGCCCAAGTACCGTCGCCAGAAGCGCAGTTCATTGGTTATAGATCAGATTCAAAACCCGACACAATGGCGAGGAGACCCGCCCGCTGCTACCGGTACTGCAAGAACAAGCCGGTATGCGACTTCAATGAGCCCCAAGACGAAACAATAACAGCCATCGCTGACATGTGTGGCATCTAGTACCCCAAGTCCCGCTTCAACCGCGGTGTGCCCGACCCCAAGATCCGCATCTTCGATCTCGGACGCAAGCGTGCCAACGTCGACGAGTTCCCTCTCTGCATTCACCTTGTCTCCAACGAATATGAGCAGCTGTCCTCCGAAGCCCTAGAAGCCGCCCGTATTTGCGCCAACAAGTACATGGTGAAGGTTGCCGGAAAGGAAGGTTTCCATCTCCGTGTTCGCGCCCACCCGTACCATGTCATCCGTATCAACAAGATGTTGTCGTGCGCTGGTGCCGATAGACTGCAGACGGGCATGCGTGGCGCTTTCGGCAAGCCAAACGGAACGGTTGCGCGTGTGAACATTGGTCAAATCATCCTGTCTGTCCGAACGAGGGACAACAACCGTGCTACTGCTATTGAGGCGCTTAGGCGATCTCAGTACAAGGTAATTGTAATGGAATATTGATTCTGACTGCAAATGCTAATTAGTCCAGTTCCCGGGTCGCCAGAAGATCATCGTCAGCAAGAACTGGGGCTTCACCAACCTCCGCCGCGAGGAGTACGTCGAGAAGCGCCGCTTGGGTCACGTCAAGGTCGATGGTGCCTACGTCCAATTCCTTCGCAACAAGGGCCACATCGCGGACAATATGAAGCGCTTCCCCGATGCTTTCGAGACCGAGGCGTAAATCTTCGTGCATTGAGGATGGCAATGGTGGAACGCTGATGGCAGGATGCACATGCATGAGTGGGATACCGGTCCAATGGCGTATTCTGCTTTTACTCTCTCATTTTCATTTTGTCCTGGATGAGGCTTTGATGACGGATTTCTGTGGTACACCGTAGAGAATGCCTAAAAGCTGACCTGACAATGACAATGAAATACGAACATACATCCTTGCTGAGATATATTGATTGGCGTGATTGAACTGACATCTGCAATAAGCGGAGGGAGCAGCTCAGAAGTACCCATCTCAGAGGACGAACCTGGTCCTTTGTGCGTGAGCGTACGGTCCCGTGAGGGAGATCATAAGACTGTCATGAGCGTACTGGACTATATGTGCAAGAATGCTAGTATGTGTATTTATCTATGGATCTGCCATTACTTATTACCACCTGGCTCGGCCAAGTTTGGGGATATCTCAGGAAGTGGAAAGAACAAAATCTCGCAGGCCTAGCCGCGCTGATACAAAGACTAAGCAGTCTCTTCGAAATGATGAGATAGCGATGGCGGTGCTTCTGTCTACACGCCCTCTAAGCTTTTACGGTTGCCGTCACAGTGACGGTTTCCTTTTCAGTAGTGGTGACTGTGATGGTGAAAATTTGAGAGGGGGGAATGGGAGTTACTATGAGCTTGCTCTCGGAAGTGGACGATGGGGACGTTTCAGAAAGTTGCGAGGAGGGCGCAGGAGGGAGCACGGTTATGGCGGGCGGTACTGCTGTGGCGGATGAGGGCGGCCCTAGCGGTATGTTGGCGGATGTTGTCGCAGCCTGAGTAGACTGCAACTGCGACTCTGACGGGACTAGCGAGGATACTAGCGAGGATGCTGCTGGGGCTTCTGGAGTAGACGCTGCTGCTGAGCTCGCGGGGACTTGGCTTTGTACCATAGATGATTCCGGAGAAGGTGGGACTGTTGTGTATAAAGTGACTGTAACGACAGGTGGTAAGGGCAGCGGGGTGGTGGGAAGCCCAGCTACGGTGGACGACTTTGGGGACAACAGCGCAGAGGAAGTTGACGATACGGCAACCGTTGTCCCGGAAGCGGAAGGCTGGGGTTGGTTTGTGGCGACTGAGGAGGGCGATACTCCCGCCAACTGTGACTGCGCTGTAGTGGACGACGGGAAGACGGTGGTGTATCGGGTTTTAGTGACAATGATAAAGCTGGGCTGCGAAGCGGAGCTCGAGAGGTCTGAGACAGTTGATAGTAATGCAATGGAACTGGTCGCTGCGCCAACCTGGGACGAAATGGTAGGTAGTTGAGATTCTGAACCCGATCGTTCGCTTGGATTTGGACCCGTGGCGGAAGACGAAGACTGACCCGCAGGAGTTCCGACCCCAGATCCGCTTGGGGTTGAAGTGGCAGATGGAGTATTTGGTGCGCCATCCAAAAGAGTCTTGCTGCTGCTAGTGTTTGAGCTGCTTGCTGACGGGCCGAAACTGAGAGGGGTGCTTCCAGGAGGGAATGCCGCCGTCGCTTGGCTCGAAGATGGGCTTCCATTCCCGAAGCCCGGCTGGTAGGTAAAGCGAGGGCGTTGCTCCGTCGTCGTGCCCTTGATGCCACTCAGGTGCTCCGCAGGGTCAGACTTGGTGCTGGACGGTGTATCTGCCAGTGTACTTTTATCGGCACGTGACGTTACGGGGATCGTAAGGGTCAAGGTCTCAGACGAAGTTGACGAAGAAGTTGAAGTTGCCTCGGGCGGTGGCGTTGTGGGTGGCTTGGGAATAAAAGTAGTTGAAACGAATGTCTGCTCAGGTATGGTCTCAAGTGGCTGTCCATCCGGGTTGAGAAACGTTATGGCAGCTTGAATGGATGTAGAAAAGCTCCGCTCAATGGGCGTCACGATAACCTCGGGAGTTTCCGCATTGACAGGCGCGTTCGAAGAGAATGAGCTTGTCAGGAACAATCCCGTACTTGATGGAGGTAAGAGGGTGGCTAGGTTGGCGGTTGATGGCGCCAAAGTGGAAGGTACGATGGAAGAAGTATTCGCAAAACGAGGGTAGCTTTCATTCATCAGTGCATTGGTTTAATCTTGCGTGTCAAAGGCTTACTGTAGATTCCTGTACTGCTGGGGTACCGGCCCTGCGAATGTAGTGTGAGAATATGCTGCCAGCAGCCATATTATGGAAATGAAAGCCATCTTGAAGCACGTGGGTTTACCGAAGGAAATTCAGTGGCAGGACCCGCGCGTCAATCAATTTGGCGACGAGGAAAGCAGAGATAAAACGACAAAGATATGGGAACGAGGAGATATATGAGGGAAACGATCGACAGAAGGAAATCACTGAAGAGACAGAAATGGACAGGAAAGAAAAACACACGGTCGGCACCAGCGAAAACGGAGAACAAACTTGTGAAGCTGGACTGGCTAAAGAGCACTCATCGCTGACGTGGGGATGGATGAGTTTTGAAGCTTCCATTAGCCGCTGTTTGACTAGAAATGAGACGAGGAGGCGGCACTGGTCGAGCATTGATTTTGGAACCTAGATTTTAACAAGAAGTACGGGGGTTTCCACGGCGTTGCTGGATGGGTATTGGAGGAGTGGTAGTTGTGCCTCGTTAACAGATGGCGGTGTTTCAACCCCGGACCAATGTGAGCGAGAGATGATGCCAAGCCACAGAAGTTTGGCGACGCGCCGAAGTACCCATGAAGACATGGTGCTCAACGACCAGATTATGAATCTAGAAATAGATGCAGGAGAACGATTCACTCTCGGGATGCGCCGTGGGTTGTTCGCTATCACCGTCGAGAATGGCACGACGGAAAGGACATGGTGGGTAGACAATGGAACGGTAAGTCCGACATAGTGCCGCCGTTGAACGTTCATTCCCTAGTTTGGCCTATCATCGATGACGAGAGTGGTTGAACAAGGGATCCAGAATGGAGAACAGCATGGATGCTCGATGAGTTGGCGGAAAGATCCAGTGCCTGCGCTGGTAACGTTATTCACTCGCGAACTCGCTGTGCACGTGCCGGGAGGACGTCACCCCAGCAACGCAAGCGACCAGCAGGCCAACACAGACTCGCACCTGGGCCGGCCCCTTTGCAAGTTTCAACTCGACGACAGGATAGGTCCGACATTCTTTTGGTGGACTGTGGTATTGTTCCTTTGTACTTCGAACCCGATCCCCGCTCTCCTCTCCCCCAAGCGCGCAGCATATAGCACTCCGATCTTACGATGTCTGTACGCGTCGTCGCCCGGATACGGCCGCTGCTCAAGCACGAACTCGACAGAGACACCATTGTCACGGCCGAATCACCCGATGGCGAGAACGCAGCGACTTCCACCGTTGTGCGGATACCCAATCCGAGGAACGACGCGGAGTCCTTTTCTTTCCAATTCAACTCTGTGTATGAGCAAGACGCGTCCCAACAACAAATTTTCGATAGCGAGGGTGCGTCAATCACGTTTCACCACGTGTCGGATCTTGATTGACTTGAGTAGTGTCTTCGACCGTGAAACATCTCTTCAATGGCTTCGACACAACAATATTCGCCTATGGAGTTACAGGCACCGGCAAGACATGGAGCATGCGGGGCGGGAAATCTTTGGCGGACCGGGGTATCATTCCCAGGATGCTCAGTGCCATATATAGGCGATGCCGAAAGATCGAGAAGGACACGGCTGGGGCCACTCAAGTCGAGGTTGCCTTGTCCTATTACGAGATATACTGCGATCGGGTGTACGACTTGTTCGAGCCGCCAGAAAAGCGAACGCCTTCTGGCCTACCTATCCGGGATAACAACGGAAAGACGGTTGTGGTAGGTTTGACGGAAAAGCCATGCACGACATTGAAGGAATTCGAGCAACTGTACGACCAGGCAAACATTAACAGGTCTACTTCCGCCACCAAGGTTAGTCCGGAGACTGGGTGACTGATACTGAATAGTGCACTGATCAAACACAGTTAAATGCACACTCCTCTCGATCTCATGCTGTCCTTTGCGTCAAGCTCACCCAGACTACGGAGACCACAGTTCGGATCAGCAAAGCATCTGCGATTGACCTGGCGGGTTCTGAGGATAATCGCAGAACCGACAACAACAAAGAGCGGCTTATAGAATCCGCAAGTATCAACAAGAGTCTCTTCGTGCTGGCCCAATGTGTAGAGGCTATTAGCAAAAAGCAGAACCGAATCCCCTACCGGGAGTCGAAAATGACAAGAATTTTGTCGCTCGGTCAGAACAACGGTCTGACTCTTATGATCCTTAACCTAGCACCAGTGCGGTCGTATCATTTAGATACGCTTAGCTCCTTGAATTTCGCCAATCGGACGAAGAAGATCGAGACATGTGAAATCGAAAACGAGCCCGTCCTACGGACCGCGATCAAGCCCATCGCGGCTACGGCAAGCATCGGAGGCGCCAACATAGCAAGACAACCTCTCCGACCTCTCACGGCTGCTCACAATGTGAACCTCCAAGATCGGGATACTGAAAGGAAACCAGGCGGGAAGCCCGTGAAAGCATTCTCAGTATACTCTGATTCACGGTCATCCACGTCACGCGTTTCTTCCAATGTGCCTTCTCAGAATCAAGGAATACGGCGAATTGATACCCACAAGCGGTCTGCGGAGCCCACGAGTGCGATCGGGACCCGTCCCGCCAAGATGAGGCCCGGCGAAAATACATCGAGGTTCCGCTCACAGGCGGCTGCAGAACCTTTGATGTCAAAAGAGTCTATCGAGGCCCTAATCGCGCGACGTATCGACGAGAAGCTCGCCGAGAAGGCATTACAAGACGCCTCTGCCACCGCTCCTGCATTATCGGCCGAACTTCAAAAGCGTCTTGATGATCTCGAACACCGAATTGAGACGAAAGAAGAAGATGGGAAGGCCCAGGGATTGCAGTTCCTTCTTATGGCAAAACAACATCAGGTCCGAGGCGAGGACTCTAGTGCGCTCAGGATGTACCAACTAGCTCTTCCCTTCTTTCAAGGAAATGAGAAGCTCAAGACTAAGATGAGGAACTTGGAAGAAAGGATTCGTGCGAAGAGGGATATAGAAACGTCGGCGTCGAATTCAACTTTGCTACCCGGACATTTACCACCGGCGTTAGATCGCATGGCTCCTTTGGGCAAGGAGAAGAAGAAGAAGAAGAAGCACAAGATGATCTACAGGGATGACTCGGAAGAGGACGATGAATTTGCTCCTGCGGCAGAGTCGGACCACGATGTCTCGTATGCCTCGGATTCCAGCTTTCGATATGGACCTAAAGCCGCCCGAAGCTCGAAGAAAGTGGCCAGAAAGCTACCAATTTTCCGAGATGCAACTATTCTACCGGGAGAACAAACCCCACGCACAAAGCATCTCTTGAGCATCATCAACTCAAGAGACATCAGCAGAATCAAGGCTCTGAAGGGCGTAGGCGCCAAAAAGGCGGATGCGATTGTAGGGTGCTTGGTGGAAATGGAGGATGATGAAGTGAGGGACCTGGAAAGTTTGGCTTTGCTGAAGGGTGTTGGGGGTAAAACAGTGGAGAACATGCGAATGGGTCTTGCGGATATCAGTTTCTAGGTACCTGGAACGTCCAAGCAACGTTTTGCGAGCGGCTTTGGGAATTTTTGGCGTTAGTTTTGGATTGAAAGGATCGCATTTGTATGCATAGCGACGGCGTTATGGCGTGGTTTGTGCCTCCCTTCTGGCACACGGCTCTGCTCTGACCGTTAATGATAGATTGATGCATTATATTCTCCGCCGAGCTGGAGGCCATTCATATACGGCTTTTCCCCAAGTCCGACATGACCCTCCAACAAGCTTTGATTGTCGTTGCAGATAGGCCGGCTAATAAGGGACCTAAACAAGGGGCAGGTATATTCCAACCTTTATTTCTTTCACAAGTTACTCTTTCATAAGTTACCGTGCCATCGAAGTTGACAGCGTGCGGTACATATTTGGTGTTCCACGGACCCCGACCATCTAAAGCTGAAACATGGCAAACAGCCGGATGGCCTGCGGCCGCTCCCCAGGTTTTCAAAGTATGAAAGCATGGTGACGCCGGTAGTGTGTAGATCAATTGATACCCATGGTCCCTGGGAATACCCGGCTCTGGAACGTCCAGAAGGCCCAGAAGGCCCAGAAGGCCCAGAAGGCCCAGAAGGCCCAGAAGGCCAGAACACATCTCAACCGTTTCCTAAATCGTACCACATAGGACATGTCATCGGTCCGCACCATCTTCTCCGGACCGTATATCGCAAATGCAGGGCAGAAATGCTGGGACAAGCTTTCGGGAATCGAGAGGATTGCCGTGATCTCTGGCGAGGATGAATGTTCATTGGACGCCCTATGCAGGTATCCGGTGTCGATGCGGAAAGGTGATGTAATCTATCTGCGCTTGGCGCGCATCTCGTGCAAAACTGCCCAACGAAATACCCCTCAACACCATGCCAATCATCGCCACCAAGCATCCGTTCGGCGCCGCAGTCGACGCTTGCCACCGTCTCCCTCCGGAACCAATCGAGTCCGCCACCAGGCACATCGCGCGGACCGAACACATGCTATGCCTGCGACAACCACGGCTCACATGTAGATGACTTGTTTCATCGCCAGCCAGCCAGTTGGAACCGCTTTCGAAACCGGTCTTCTCCATCATAGCCGTGCTGACTCGAGAATATGACCTGAGGGGACGTTTCCGCAGTGTGGTTGCCTTGCGGTCCATTATTATTCATTTCGATAATGGGGTACGAGACAAGCAGCGGAATGCGATCAGATGACCGTTATTACTCTTGCCATTGTCACCCCAACCGCCGTTTCTGCCGGCGCGGGCAAGCGACCTGCGCTTCTCGGATCCTGTTCTCACTTGGCGGGCAGCCAGGAACGGACCTCGTCCTGACTGGCGCTGGAATTCATGTGCCGCGTGTGCATGCTGGAGTTACACCTTCGGCCTCCATCACAATCACAGGATCCCGATTTATCAAGAGGAACAACAAACCTGATACTCACCGCCTCAACCCCGACTGCCACTGCTGTCCGTGGCTTTTGGGGCGCTCTCATCGTCCATGGCGTCGTCGACGCCTGCTCACCCGCACACTCCAGCCAGACAATGAATTCTGACTTTGTGGGCCGCTTGAACCGCGGGATGTCTCTGCCTAGTCTTTTCGCTTCGGCAAGGTACAGAGGTACATATTTTTCTGCGGGCATCGCACTCGATTGCACTCTGTCCCCTTGCAGCCGCGCTTGTGGGAGCCTGCAAGAAACCAAGGGCGCGGCCAATAGGCAGCGGGCGGTCACCTTTGCGGTCTTCTGATGCCCACCACTCCCACCACGGCTCCGGTGCTGACGACGGTTCCCTGACCTCGCTGGACCCGCCGTCTGCTCGTGTTGGTGTGGCAGAGTAATACCCCGCCGCAGCATCTGTTGAACCAAAGCAGGACAATGGGGCCTCTCACAGCATGTGAAACCGGGCCGTGAAACTTGAGGTTTTCGTTGCTCTCATCAGCGAAGCACAGCACACATCAGTGTGGAAAATGCTCCCGACGTCAACGAGGCCGTTCCATGTGCCTCTTGTCCTTTGCGGGAGACCGCAGAGTGCGGTATCTGATATTAATATCCTCGTGCCATGGCCGCAGCGTCCCCGCCTGCATGATGAGCAGCGTCCAGACAGGCCCCTGTCCCCAGGTCCGCACGACCAGGGCATGGTGGATTGCTGGGAAGCTTTCACCAGGCCTTCTCAGCAGCGGGCTTTTTCGTGCCTGCGACAGTGACTGGCGTGTCGCAGCCTGGGGCGCTCTTCAGCTGGGCTTTCTTGCCAGTGAGCGGCTGGCTTGGCTGGCATGATGGGCGACACCAACCGCATGCTAGGCCTTGTGAGGCGCCCACACACAGACAGCCGTGAGATCTGCAAAGTCGGTGCTCGCGCTTCGTCGCAAGGCGGATCGGATTAACAACCCCAGCCTTCGCCAGCCCTCCCAGGGCCGCACGACAAAGGGAACGAGCTAGCTGTGCATCCATCCAACCCCTCGCATACGCCTGCAACGCAATTCGACCTCAGACCTCGACCTGCCCTCCAGACCACCTCTCCAGCCTGCACCTGGTCCTGCACAGCGCTGCAGCCCGGCTTGTGTGAATCTGGTCCTGTGCGTCCGAGAGAGCCGCATCCTGCCTGCCATCTCTGCTCAGTGCTTGCTTGCGCAGTGCCCAGGGCTCCCAGCGCCGGCTTCAATCAAGTGGCGGGACCGCCCCTCCACGGCTTATCGCACCTTCGCTCGTCACTTCCCTTGGGCCAAACGCCGAGTATCCGTCCGCGGCGTGCACCACCACCTGTTCGCTCCCAGCCCACAGACACACACCACGTTACGACTGACGACGATACGACTGTCCTCCATTCTTCTCTCTCTGGCTGTTCCTGCTTTCCTTCTCCCTCCACCCGTCTGCTGGGCATGTCACTGCACATCGGTCCCCCCTCCGCCACCAAAACTGTTTCAGCCTTCCTGACCCTCTCTCTCGGACCCTTCAGCCGCGCATCGTCGTGCAATCCGAACAGCGGACGGTAGCCCACTCTGCATCTCTGCACGAATCTCCCTCCAGGCACCGGGCGTCCGGCTCCGCTGAAGACGACTGTAGTGCCGGCTCTGACCGTCCGAGTGTCGCAACCCCCAAGCGTCAGCGCTCACATCAGACGAACACCCGACAGAAATAAAACAACACACCAGGTCCCCGACGTTGGATCGCCATCGCCATCGCCATGTCCGCATTTCAAGCAGTCAACACCACGCTGACCGTCCCAGACCCGCCGCCAGGCCGTCTCGGCGAAGAAACGACGCCGACGACCCCTCGCCCAAATGCCAGATTCTTCAACGAGTCCAAGCCGACAGAAGACCCACGGACTGAGGATCCTTCGGCAAAGACGCCCACGCGGAACAGCTTCGTTGGACTCGCAGCCCAGCGGCCCTTGCCGTCGTCGCCCTTCACCCCAGCGCGCGAGATCAGCAAAACGCCGAGCAGGAATGGCGCATTAAGCAGGGAGAACTCGCACCGGTCCACGCAGTCAGTCGACTCGCAGGATGTAGAAATGGGCGGTGACGATGAAGGGCGCGACGGCTCGGATAACGAGAGCGTGTCCAGCGATGTGAACCGACCGTCGAAAAAGAAGAAGGGACAAAAGTTCTTCTGCACCGACTTTCCCCCCTGCCACTTGGCCTTCACGCGGAGCGAGCACTTGGCTAGGCACATTCGGTATGTGTGAGCATCAGTCGCGGGCGAATTATGCTAACAGTATTCTCTCTACAGCAAGCACACTGGCGAACGCCCTTTCCAATGTCACTGCTCGCGGCGATTTTCGCGGCTCGACAACCTCCGGCAACACGCGCAAACCGTGCACGTGAACGAAGACATCCCTGGAGATTCCTTGGCCGCGACTGGCACGAGGTTTCAGAGGCAAATCCGAACCGACCGGGTACGGCCGCCTGGGAGCCGGTCAAGGGCGAACACCTTAGGCAGCCAAGGGGGACACAGTCGAGGGCACAGCAGGAATCTTTCGGCGTCTAGCATCACATCAACTGCTTCAAGCATCAGCGTCAGCCAACCCCAGGATGTGAGGCGCCGGCCCCCACCTCTAGCCATGGCGAATGACGGGGCGGCAAGAGCTCGGCTATCGCTCAACACCCTGGATACCTACAATCCTCCGCTGATGGGGAGCCCGGGTCCCCAGATTGTCGAGTATGGCGGCCAGTCGACTGGAGTCACTACGCCCACCTCAGCCACCTTCTCCGCCGGTACAGGAAGCCCAGGACGTTTTGGGTCTGAGATGCAATCCCCCATCGCTCCTGCATCAAGGCCAGCCACGTGGGGTGCGAGGACTCCCGGACGGCGTTTGTCGGTTCCATCTGCTGCGGGCAACCCGTTTTCTGGACCTCCGGGACAGTTCCCTCCCCCATATATCACGCCACTCCCCTCGTCAACGTCCTCTACGTTCTCAGCACAGAGCAGTGTCTTTGCTAGCCCCATCGCCTCCAACTTCTCCGAGTCGAGAAGAGACTCGAATGCTGATGCGGACTGGAGGCGACGCACTTGGCACCCGGGAACCTACGCCAATCATCTAGGCCCACGCCCTGCCACAAGTGGGCTTGGGTACTACCAGACCCCAGATGCGCCCCGGCCAACATTCACCTCGCAACCTGCCGCAAGCCAGACCACAAGGCTCCCGGGCATTGAGAGTTTCGATCATGCACCTCCACCTCTAGCTTTGCCACGTCGCCAGCTCAGTCCAATGCAGATCGACTCTCCAGCTCGCCCGGTAACTTACCATGCCCCATCTGACATTCGGCCTATGCCCCGACACGAGAAGCGACAGAGCATCTCCTGGGACACGACGCTGCAAACGGGAATCAATCGACTAGAGATTGCTTCTCCCAACCCTCAGCGAGAGCAATGGTCACAGTACCAGGGTCCCCCAAATCAGGCCTCGGCGGCCCGGCCCACGACTGCACCACAGCCAAGCTACTTCAGTCAGCAACAGCCGAATCACTCGCCCCAGCCGATCCAGGTTCCACCAAGGGATCCAGCCCGGACCTCCCAGGATCCACCGGTTACCCCTCGAAAGAATAAACGGCATGGTTGGTACAATGGACCCTTATCGTCTGCTCCACCACCAGGTCCCCCCCAACAAGGAAGGGTTGTGCAGCGGACGTCTCCTGAAGACTCGAGCAGCAGCGAAGGCGTTCCAACCCCCTCTAACTCTTCCATGACGGAGTATCAACCGGCAATAGTCCATAGCAACGGCTATGTCGAAGCACACCCTCCTGGTGTGCCTATCGAGGAGCACAAAGCGGGGCCACAGCCAATTATGGAAAGGTCGCATCCTGTCCAATACCCACAGTATCACAGTCATCGGTTGTCGAATTCCGGGTATCGACCGCAGAGGGAACCAGAGAGGGGTCCCATCACGTTTGGACAGCCTCTTCCACCGGCCGGCGCCAATGACATGAGACGGCTGGAGGCACTCGTGGCAGTCGCCACTGGTGAGCAGCAAGCCGTTGGGAATCGGCCCTAGATAAATCGTTATGGCGATGCCGTGTTCCCTTTTGGACAACGGATCTTTCGGCGTTATCACATGAACGCATGCACCAGTACCTGGGATCTCGACCAATCTCATCTATACCACACCCACCTCTCCGAGCTCTTACGCCACCCTTTAACGAAATGATTTCATGATCTGATACACTCAACGAATTTCTTTGATTGATGATATGCTGTACACATTCGGTTGTTTGTTGTGTTTCTTTTGTCATTTGCAAAGACACTGATGGATCTGGAACTGACCTCCTATCGTCGGTGCGATGATACCCAGGAGAGTAGGACGAATGCGTTTGTGTTGAGCCTTTCGGGCGACCACGCGGCTTTATGTTTGCATCATTCCCCCCAAGTCCTAGGTCTATACGCGAATCAATCGCTCATGCATGCGCCACGGTCTCTGTTATTTATGATGATTTTTGGGCCTCCGGGTTGGACTATCTGGTTGGCTAGGGGTGGGGCAGGGTTGCTGTTGTGGGTGGTGGGATATACCAAGTCTTTTATTGCGGGTGTTTAGGTGACTTTACGATATTTGACTCTAGTGGTCGTTCCCTTTTTTCCATTCTTAGCCTCTTGCCATATGCTTTCACGCTGTACTTTTGCTTGGTTTCTGATCTCACGTCAATGCCTGCTTCTCTCCGCCTTCCTTCACTTTGATCTTTTTTTGCGTTCTTTTTCTTTCCCGCATTGAACCTTTAGACTCCCATGTCATCGGAAAGACTGGAGGCACTATAGGACGTTATAATAATAGGCGGCCCGCTATTTGTGGAAACGGTATCGGGAGGTCTTTGTTCAGATAACTTTTTCTTGAGGACCGAACTGTGCTTTGAAATCTTCACTTTAATGCATGTAAGTATGCTTCCCAGACCAAATCTAGAACCCTTGCCATATCTACCCTGTTATTCAATTGCACTGTCCTTCAAGATGACTGCTGATATTATTTTGATGCTCGTTCGTGATGCTCAAACTGAACTCGGAATTCGTCATGAGAGACTAATCCAAGTCCCAACTACCTACCACCCACAAAGACAAATCATAAGAAGCTCATCCGAAACCCAGACAACCCCCTCCCAAATCTTCATCACTCTATATCAAGCCTTAAGAGTCGAGTCATACCTCGCAGCACAAACTCACCTCCCCCGCCCGCAGCTTAATCTGCACGTATCGGACGTCAAAAGTGACCCCGTGTGTTTTGAACTAGGCTCGTAGCACAGGTATGCACATGCACGACACGCACTGCTTCTCGAGGGTGATTGGGTGTGTGCTCCACGCGAGATACGGAGAGGCTCACCGTTCTCATTGAGGCGTCTGCCTCTGCGTTATGCTGTGGTTTGTTGTACGGGACTCGGGACCGCGAAGGGAGGGGAGAATTGGTCACTGGACTGGATGGGGTAGACAGAGAGCCGACTCGTAGACACTAGGTTTGCATTGCTTGCTTGCTTACCTAGCTTGATGCTCACGCTAAGGATAGTCTCGGGAGGGGGGGGGGGGGGGGGGTTGTGTAGTAACCAAGAATAGAGGAGGCCTGCACGCACACACGCACGCATTGCATGCTCACTCACTCACCGCCTCGGAACCCTTCTGCACTCTGCAGTACACAAGCCCGTGCAACAGAACATGCACGTGCGCTAAGAAACCAAAGTCTGGGACAATTCCAATCGCAATGTACATACTGTACGTCGGATGCCAAGTCTACCAAACTATGGATCTGGTCTTCGTGCCCTTTGCCCACCTGACATCACCACATCTCACCTCATGGCCTCACCTCGCCTACCCACCCGCAGCATTTGCATTTTGCATTTGCATCTGCATCTGCATGCATACATCGAAGAGCCAACCCGTACATAGCAATATGACAATGAGATGCCGTAATCCCCCCGAACCGAGTTCAGTCGATTCGAGCATACCGTCTAAGCCAAGAACGTTTCCGTCAACCTCGTAATTATTGCACAACCTGCATCATCACCTCCGAGTTAGCAAAGTACGACTTCATTTCCTCTTCAATCCGGCCACGTCGAAAGAATAAGAGGTACATCCTCTGGGTTCGGACATACCTTCTCTCTAAGCATTCCCATCCACTGCTGCAAGCTGACTCCCTGGTCTGCCCGATCTTCCACGAGCAACGTCTGCGCCCAAAGCTTCAGGCTTGGGTCTCCGTCTTCTTTGATAATGTACAGCGTCGGTACGATGATGCTCCCCACACCTTTCGCTCGGTGGTCTTTGCTCTTGTCAATGACGGCGCGTACCCGCTCATTGAATTCGTTGTCCAAAACTGGCATGGTAGTTTTGCCTTGCTTGAGGGCAGCACGGTCGTCGGTACCGAAAACGTCCATGAGGAGCGCTGGAACGGCGTCCCGGCCTATCCAAAGGAACTGGTTGACCCCGTCATCGATGAGATAGAGGCCGTAAGGGACGATGCGCTCCGAGGAGAGATTGGACACCGGAGGTAACAATATCTCACCCGTTTGAGCATCCGGTACGCCAGCGTTGTCAGGCATATCCTGGGACGAGTCAACAAAATATAGCGAGGTGTAGCGTGGATACTTACATGGAGGCTGTAAAATTTAGGGTAAATATACTGGATGAGTAAGGGGAGGGGCAGAGTAGAAAGAAGGCAGAGAGCGGCGGAGCGGAGATCGGATGGAATCTGGGCTGATTTTCGGAGGCCAACCTGTACATGGTCAGACATGCTTTGGATAGCAGCTCAAATTCATGATCTCACGTTCTTGATCAGGGCTAGGAACATGACCACCAGCGGTCTTAGATTGGCAGGAAGTTGGAGACCTCCACCACCTAGAGATGATTGTCAGAGACATTTCACGGAGTGAATTGAGGAAAAGGGACATAGTAGGAACCACAAGCACTTACCCATGTTACCACCAGCCAGTTCTTTCCTGTATGTCTGCAGGATCTCAATCATCTTAGCCTGGAGTGCGTCACGCGCAGCATCTAGGCCGCTTCCCAAAGCCCTTTCAACCGCCTTGTGACTAAAGTAGACGGTAATGGCGGCTGGGTCCGCTGATGCGTAGATGTTTGCGAGACTCTCGGTCGTGGGAAGGGCCAGCGTCAAGACACGAATTCGTCGTTCACCATTGCATGTGGTATGTAGTACTGCCGCCTGCAGACACACATAAGGCTTTGAAAGTTAGTAAGGGTGTTCGAAAAGCACATAGTAAGCGCTCGACTCACTTTCGAAATTGTCTCATCAATCGCGACCTCGACGACGTAAGCTTGGTCTCGAGGGAAGGCGGGGAAGGCACAGAGATCGCTAGAACGATTGAAGAAATTTCTACAATATAGTTAGTTGTCATTCATCTTGTGTTTGTTGATCCACACCTACCCGTAGAAAGTGCTCATGCGCAGCCCAGTGGTTGCACGGACTCGAAGGACGGCCTCCAACCCAATCTCGGCAGACAAATAATCGCTAAATTCTCTGGCGAATTTGATGGCGTCTTCGGATCTCGCAGCGTTCCAACCGGGGTAGAAATAGGTTTGGCCACCAGTGTACCTAGGGAGATTGCTCAAGCTAGCCACATCTTGGTACTGGAAATTGTCAGCGAAAAAAGCTTGATGTGACAAGGGAGGGTCGGTATCGTACCTGCGAGGAGAAGAGGAACATGTCGATTGAGACTTGGTTCTTGGAGCACTCGACCGCGAAACTCTTGTAGAAGCTGTTTTGCGTCCCAAGCAATTTGCTCTCACCACTCGTACCGAGCAGCTTCTTATCCTCTCGCATCTCCAGCTTTCCGTGTCCAATGTTAGGGAGAGTTGCGCTGAGCACGCAGATCTTTCCTCCAACAGGCGCCACAAGCTTGTGTCCTGCACGGAGAGCAGATCCCATGGCGGAAGACGTGATAGGGGTGTCTTGGAACATAGACTGTAGTTTTTCGAGGAAGATCTCAACGTTCGCCCGGCATTCGGAGAGATTCACGAGGAGATCCATGGGTGTCGGCAAGAAGGGCTCGTCCAGATCGCTGACGACTAACATGCTCGGGTCGTTGTTTTCGCTGCCGTCGCGGGGGATGGAAAAATAGTGCAAGCTTGAGTCAACCGCCATGAAACCAACTCTTGTCCTTCTGTCCGCATTTGGTATTCTATCCAAGCTCTCCAAGATGCATCTCGCGCTGGTTGCCAGGAGCCCATTTGTCACGGCTGCGTAGCTGACATCGAAGAGGAAAAGATACACTAATGGCTGCGGCGGCCGAACCCTGGATACGTGAGCCTGCGAAGGAAGATGCTCTGAGAAAGGGGCTCGACATACATGTACTCCTGGGGGGCGACAAACTCGCAGACACTGAAGTTCAATTCCTCACGCTGCCATCTATCGCGGCTCTTTTGAGCGGTGGCGTCCCAGTCGAATGCCTGGGGCACATCGTTACTAAGATTGCACATGTTGCAGCGCCCTGTTGGTTGTGAGCTGCTCGAATTCAGACGGTACATTTGTGGCAGGCCTACATCGATGTCCATGGTCGAGGAAAGTAACGAAGGGGTTGATGTACGCTCGGCATCGGCGACACCTCGAAATGACTTGGTCGGGCACAACAGGAACCGGGTCCTCGGCGTCATGCAGCGATGTGTAAGGCTGGATGACCAGCGCGAACGGGAGTTTTGACTTCTTCAGGAGAGAATGGGTGGTTGGCACGCAATTGAGCGTCGAGCGTATGTATTTGGGGTCGGTGTTGGAATGTGGGCTGGGCGTGCAAGCAGTCTACGGGCGCGTTAGCAGTGGCAGCAGGTCCCGGTTGGGGGCAAGTACATTCGGCGGCAGATGGATCGGGGGAGGCAGCTGGTCCATTTCGGCGGCATTCAACGGCTGCGATATCAGGTCGGTGGGATACAGCTGGTTCATGTGTGCCGCGGCCGACGGCTGCATCTGCGGCGCGACCTGGGCAGGCTGGCCGCCCAAGTTCATGCTGCCAAACTGCTGAGCCATAGCATCTGGAGACTGGGGCATGCCCGGCGTCATGGGCGCCAGGCCCGGCGCCATGCCCGGCGACATGGCGGGCATGCCTGGAGGTCCACCGGGCCCTGGTGGAGGAGCTGCATTCAGGCCCTGGGCGTTGGCCCCAAACTCGTAGGCCTGCGTGGCGTACCGATCGCGCTTCTTCTTGTGGTCCATGGTGGTGTATGTGTAGGTGCGGCAGCGCGTGGTCCTGGCTGTCGAGTGCCGTGCGGAGGTTGAGCTGTGGTATGTGTCTTCTTGGGCGCGGCGATTTCCGTAGCTCCAAAAACGCCGCCAAGCTTCCGGCCGCAGACGAGGGGCAGCCCTGGCGTGCCTGGGATGGAGGGCCGCGTGAGAGACACACAGAGGTCCTACTAGATACGGTCGTACGCCGACTTCTTAAACAGCACCTCCGCACCAGTCGGTGCGGCGCCGGCCCAGACACATGTCCAGAGGCATATGCAGCTGCCTTCCCAGGCTCCAGTCCAACCCACGCCAGTTGTCACTTTGCCCCGGCCATGACAGAGCAAGAACACCTGTTCTCTTCTCGTCGTGCCAATGAAGCGTCTCCGCGCTCGACCTGCACCACTCCGGACTCCCATCACGACCGTCCATCATGCTCGCATATTCGGCAACGCACAAGACCGCAAAGTTTGCATGCAAAGGCAAGCAGCCAAGGCTGATTCAGTCGGCTACACAAGAAAAAGCGCTCACAGTAGTAGGCAATACACGCCGTCGTAACAAAGCATTACACCAATATCAATATCGGCCGCCTCCCACCAACCCGGCTCAAGGACACATTAGATGACCCCCGCATGCTCCATCTCCCTTCTCTCCGCCTCGGTCACTGGGTATGGTGGCTGGACTTCTCCCCCGAGATTGGTTCCCATTGAGCTCCCGCTGGCAACCCGTCGTTCGCCGCTACCGCTCCTGCTTCTTGGTGCCTTTTCTCTGTAAGCCGGATGCTCTTGCAAGGTGCTGTCCTGCCCGCCTTCGCTTCCGTACGTGGTGCTGTTTCCGGTCAATCCTCCTCCTGGCATGGCGCCAACACCAAGAGATCCGGACGATGAGTGTATCGACTCGAGGTTAGGCTGCCAATTCCTAAGATCGTCCTCAGCGTCGTTGAGGACTTGGCGGGCGGCCTCGGCGCCTTCAAACATCGGATGGGCATCTCCCGGGACAATCGGGGTGTCATCCAAGAGGTTAACGATACGACGAGCTTGTTTTGCCAGTAGGATCTGCTTCTCCGCACGCTCAATTGTGGCAGCGAAATGGATGTCGTAGGCTTCCTTGAACTTCTGACGGGTCTAAGGCGGTTCATCAGTCATCTTCCTCCGAACCCCCAAGGATAGGCTTACAATGTTAGTAAGTTGCGCTTCCGCAACCAAATTCTGGGCCTCGGCTCGAACGAGCTCCTGTTCAAGCTGGACAATCTTAGTGCTCTGTGGCTCCTTGTACTTGAGCTTGGCAATCTCGTCCGACACCTATGACCTCATTAGCAACCCCTCTACGCGGCGCTCTCATCACATGCGTACCTTGGCCTTATGGTCCCGACTGGGTTGAACTGAGCTCTCGGTGTTCCTGATCTGCTTCAGAACGCCTCTGGAGTCCTCCAAAGCTTGCGCAAAGAGATCTTCCTGCTCCGCGATTTCGGCCATCAACACACCCAGCTTGTCCGAGACTTCCGACACAGCATCGTCGCCTGTGGCTTCACCCCATTCGGAGAGCTGTTGGGCGATTGCGATGCGCTCGCGTCCTGCAGTCTCATACGCGCTGATGGCATGGTTTTCCGTCTTGATGAGCTTGTACAGCTTCTTGGAAAGCTCGGGCTGTTGGATGCCTCGGAGCGAGGCCATGGTGAAGCGGTGTCGCGGAATCGACTTATCGGAGCTGGTCGACTCCTTCTTGGAGCGCACGGATAGAGATCGATTCCTAGTACGGGTAGGCATAATGGTAAGCGTGCGGGATCGAGAAGGTGTACGAGATGGAGGACCCGGGTATGCAGGTGGGGGAGGCGGAGGTGGGGGAGGGTTCGTAGGATATGCGAAGACAGCCATTATCAAGCCGGTAAATTTGAATCGGATACAAATATGTACCGATACAGAAATGGACAGGCAGGGGTCTGATGCAATAGTGGAAGAACTATGGACGATTGAAGCAATGCGGCAACACAACAGGAAAATCTGAGAGGCAAGACAAGGGAATTGAAGACCAGCTTACATCGTGAAAGCGATCTGGGGAGAGGTTCCTCAAGATTATATGGCGTTCTGTGCATGGCTATTGTTAGCATTCTGTTCAGTAACTGGAGCGCTTGGAACCACGCGCGTCTGTTATTCGTGGGCGGTTCGGTAAATTGGGAACAGAGGGTTTCAGACGAATGTGCAGAGAGCCGGGAGACGAACGTACGTTGTTTGAAACAGTTGGCGCGCTGAGTGCTTCGGTGCAAAGCTGGGAATGGTGTTGTTTGAGGTTTCGGGACCTTGCAGCCTCGACTGGATGCCATGGGCAGTCGCGCAAGCGCCGGTGATGTCATTCGGCGACGCTGGGAAACGCTCGCTTAGCCGACGACTGGTGTGGAAAGAAGCATGCGGACAGCCACTTCCAGATTGCGAAGAAGTCCATGATGTACAGTCTCGAGCGTTGCGCTCCTTCAGTTATACAGCATGTGGTACTTAGTAGTGGTACGGTAGGAGCATTCACACGGATCTCAGGGTGGTCGATTCAAAGAGGCTCAACACCACTGTCCGATTCACTGCCTTTTTCCACATGCTGTAGACTTATCATTGCCTATACACATGAGCAACCTTGAAACGCGACCTTCTCCCCGGCCCCGTTTCTACCAACCCATTTCATGCCACCAGCTCCCCTGTATCGGCCTGAGGAAGTCGATCAGTTGCGTAATCTTCGTCGACCGAGACGACGTCATATACGAGGGAGCCATCGTCCGTCTTCAGCCTCCCATACAACCCCAAGCCCGGAACGGGTTTAACTATCGTATGCTTGGGTGTTGACCCTATGATCTTGACGAGGACCCCATGAAGTATGAGCGATTGTATCTTGATTATGGGCATCGATCCGAATAGACCAGTTGGTGCGACCCGCACTTTAGGACGCTCTTTGGTCCATATACCGAGCAACAAGTGTCGAGACGTGACATTTCTCCCAGAAACCGGAAGTCTTGAACTGGACCTGGATAAATGTGGTTCCACTCGACCAGGTATCGACCCCATTTCGCTTTGGCATACTCTAATAATCCGTGCCAGAGTACATAGTCCTCCGCAGAATGAGTGAAAAGTACCACAGTTCGAATGTTGCCGATCGCACATGGAACGAGGCGTCGTATCGTTCTGTTGTAACTCTGGGAATACATCGATTTCATGGCGAACCTATTGTTGAAATAGAAATGGTACGCAGCCTCGATGGATATTGATCACCGGCTCAGAGCAGACCGACAGCAAATTCGGGATCCGAGTGGAATTTGACGGCTCTGATTCTGCCACTCTCGTCCTGAATTTTGATCCCTTTATCTACAATCACTACGCGCCCAGGGACGATTAAGCAGTAGTTGTACACCATGGGCCTCAGCGCGGGAGGAAGATGTCGAAATAAGAGAAATTCTGGACGCGATAACATGTCGACGCCTGCGTCGAAGAGCGCTTTTTTGGTGGGGAGGCGCGAGTCGGGAGGCGCCGCTAATTGAGATGGCACCTTGGGCTGGACGTTCGAGCGTTGGGGGCGCCGCAGAGGGCGTCGAGGGCGTTGAGTCATGTCGCGGGAAGGAAGAAATGTTAGAAGAAACGATATAATTACCCCGGGATTGATAAGTATGAACCGCCGATGGATTGACATGGATGGTTGGGGACCAGCAAATTCGACAGGGAATGTCCTACCTCATCAACTTTGGGCCGGCTCTAGTTGCTCTAGAACCTGTACTTACTCCTGTAACCAAGACCAGAAGGTCCAAATCCGAAGACGACAGCGGTAACGTCCGCATCATAGCAAGGCGTATGGATGCAGATGTCCTCTCTTGTTTAGCGAGGAAAGAGCCAGCACACAACACCATCCGGGCGTATGCAATGGCTCCCGAGGTCGCAGGCTCACGCTCGAGCTTTCTCTGCATATTGTCGGGCACCATCTGTGTGTAGGCGCAAGGAGTTGTGGTATCATGCGCTTTGGCCCTCAAATTTTGCAATTCCAGAAGACATGTCTTCTAAGGGAGACAAGTCAATCTGTATGACGATGGGTGGTCTAGCTAGAATCAGTCAGTCATTGTCGAGTAGATACATAGAACCCGGATGGTCGGGATTGGGATGTTGGATTAAGACGAAACAATTGAGAACATGGTCGAATCGTCCGAGAAGGTTCCGCTGTCAGACTGCGCGGTCAATTGAATTTGGACTTCCATGAAATTGTGTTTGAGGTTTCCAGGTTTAGCAAGAAGTCCTTCCTGTTCTATCCTTGGACGGCACCTCCAAGGCTGCATCACATTAACCCCCTGTCACGTGGGGCACGGTCCATTGCTTAGAACGTTGGGAAACAGACACCAGCACTTGTACTCTCCCTCTAACATCCGCCGCCTTGTCCTTCCCCAGATTGCCACATTCAATCCATTCCGTATTACTAGCCCGACCCACCTAGCCCGTTCTTGCCTTTACGTCTCGGCAATGTCCATCCCTCCATGGAAATTCCCCTCGTCATCGACGTTGCCGCCGAGGCACTTGGCAATCGGAGATTATGCTTTGTCCTGTACATAGACTCGAGGGGCGCAACCTGGTGCAGGTCTTTGAACTTAACCTGGGACCAAGGTTGCGCTCCGGGAATGCCGCCGCTCTGTGACATGGCCGCCCTGGTCTGGCAAGGTACAATCTGACACCTCTGAAGAATTAGTAAAGTCTCCGAATCTGGGCCACCGAAATCAATCATCAGACAATGGCGCAAAGATTGAGATGGGCAGATTATCGACTTATTGCATCGAACCGAGCATGCACGCAAGTGGGTCTCGTTGCTGCCGTCTTCTCCTGCCATCTCCTGTAGACATTTCACGGAGGTACTTCCATGCGCATGTCAACCCAACTCTACATGCAGACATGCAGGAGGTGAGCGATCGGTTCTAGTCTCTTCTTGGCCATGATCTTGTCATTTGTTTGTCAACTCTAAGCAAACCAATATTGTATTTTCGGATCTACTATGAACACATCATCGTTGTTTCATATCACACATATGCACTGGTTCCAATGTCATCACAACGGACCATCATATAGCTTTCCGTGATAGGAGCCCTTCGCCGCATCCAGTCCCATTCCGTCCCCACCCAACGATTCCGGGCTGAGGGACACATCACGCTGCACGACGTCCTGCAGTGCTCACCGTCGGAAGGTCGATGCTGGTCGCCTCGATGCAGCGTGCGGTGCTACGCCGCTGATCAACTGGATGGATCTTGGCAGGTACGCACCCGTCTTCAAAGCTCGCACTAGCCTCTTTCCCTCGCTGTGGGGTTCGGCGAGATGTTACTTTGTCCAATCGCAATTGCAGCCGATCAAATCAAACTCGAGCTTTTGAAATCAGGCCTCAAGCTTTCCGATCTGACGGGTGCGGCGCACTCTTTCAACGCCAGCCACGACCGCGTCCATGCATGCGCTGATGGACAAGCCTTGGTGAAGGAGGGCTTTAAAGGTAACCGACCCACGCCCCATTTTCTTTCCTTACCTCTTCTCCACTTTCCTCGCCAACATGGTTACTCTCAGAGCTATTGCGGCACTCAGTGCATGTGCCAGCATCGCCTATGCCGCCTGCCCTTACATGGAAGGCGATGCACAAGATGTTCCGGCCCATCACCCACTAGTTCGACGAGACGGTCAAGGTCCTACAGCACAGTTCATGGCTCGCTATGAGATTGACGACAGCAACTCGTTTCTGACTACCGATGCTGGTGGACCAATCTCAGACCAGAACAGCCTGAGTGCGGGTGAGAGAGGTCCTACGCTTCTTGAAGACTTCATCTTCCGCCAGAAGGTATTATCGTCTCTTTCATGATATGACCATTTCTGACTTGACCTAGATCATGCATTTCGATCACGAGAGAGTACCGGAAAGAGGTAGGATATTGCTTTTTGCTTCACTTCACTTCACTTCACTTCACTTGACTTGACTTCACTTCCCTTGCAGCCCCAACCAAACGCCACAACGGACAGATTCTAACTTCACCAGCGGTCCATGCTAGGGGAGCTGCCGCTCATGGAACTTTTGTATCCTACGGCGACTGGTCAAACATCACCGGGGCATCCTTCCTAGGCTCGGCTGGGAAGGAGACTCCAATCTTTCTCCGGTTCTCTACCGTGGCGGGAAGCCGTGGATCCGCCGACACCGTGCGCGACGTCCATGGATTTGCCGTGCGATTTTATACAGATGAAGGAAACTTGGACATCGTTGGAAACAACGTACCTGTGTTCTTCATCCAAGATGCCATCCTGTTTCCCGATCTTATCCATGCCGTGAAGCCAAAGCCTGATAGCGAGATCCCTCAAGCAGCTACTGCTCATGACTCAGGTACGTCAAAACACTCCTACCCTGCACTCTAATCTGGTCTGACGCGTGGTGGTAGCATGGGACTTCTTCAGCCAGCAGCCAAGCTCTCTTCATACGTTGTTCTGGGCGATGTCCGGTCACGGAACCCCAAGATCATTTCGCCACATTGATGGCTGGGGTGTCCACACTATGCGTTTCGTCACAGATGACGGTAAGACAAAGCTTGTCAAGTTCCGGTTCCGAACGTTGCAAGGGAAAGCTAGTCTCGTATGGGAAGAAGCACAGATAACTGCAGGCAAGAATGCCGACTTCCACCGCCAAGATCTATTTGATAGTATCGAAAAGGGACAATTTCCTGAATGGGAGGTATGTTATGGGCCCCTCCCACGCAGAAGCCTCCATCAGGCTAACCACGTGTTTCCAGTTCGAAGCACAAATCATGGAAGAAGAGGACCAGCTACGCTTTGGGTTCGACTTGCTTGACCCAACCAAAATCGTTCCGGAAGAGCTCGTACCATTCACTTCGCTCGGAAAGCTCACTTTGAATCGGAATCCACGAAACTATTTCGCCGAAACGGAGCAGGTTATGGTAAACGCCCCTGAGCTTATTGGCTCGCTTCTGTTGCTGACGTGTTATGGTAGTACCAACCCGGGCACATTGTGAGAGGCATTGACTTCACCGACGATCCTCTATTGCAAGGTCGGCTTTACAGTTATCTGGACACGCAACTGAATCGACATAATGGCCCTAACTTTGAACAACTGCCAATCAATCAGCCACGAATTCCTTTGCATAACAACAATCGGGATGGTGCTGGTAGGTGTCTCGTCTAGCATTCTCTAATATAACGTTGACCAACTAACACGTCAACAGGCCAAATGTTCATTCCCCTCAACACTGCCGCATATAGTCCCAACACGTTGAACAGCGGCTCCCCGCGTCAGGCAAACCAAACTACGGGCAGGGGTTTCTTCACGGCCCCTAGTCGTGGTGCATCTGGCAAGCTTGTACGCGCGGTGTCTTCGACCTTTGCCGATGTATGGTCACAGCCTAGGCTCTTTTTCAACTCGCTACTTCCAGTCGAGCAACAATTCGTCGTCAACGCCATGCGATTTGAGGCGTCTCAACTCAAGAGCCCAGTCGTCAAGAACAATGTGCTTATTCAACTCAACCGTGTGAGCCACTCCTTGGCTGTACGCGTGGCCACGGTCCTTGGTCTCACCGCTCCCGATGCCGATCCGACCTTCTACCATGACAACACCACTGTCGGCGTATCGATAGCCAAGAGCCCTCTACTCAAGATTGACGGCCTCAAAGTCGGATACCTAACGTCTAACGCTATCTCAGCAGCAAACTCGAGCATGGCCACCCTCAAATCCGCACTCGCAGCCATGAAAGTCGATCTCGTTGTCGTCGCCGAGTCTCTGACAGAAACGGTTGATCAGACATATTCTGCATCCGATGCTTCGCAATTTGATGCTATTGTCCTCGCGGAAGGCACCTCTGCACTCTTCGCTTCGCCGTCTAGTCTCGCCAATGCCAACTCGACCCGACGAACCAATGGCTATGCGTCAGGAAACGCATTTTCGACATTGTATCCTGTCGGCCGCCCACTCCAGATCCTCACAGACGGTTACAAGTGGGGCAAACCCATTGCTACGGTGGGCGAGGCCAAGGCCGTGTTGAATGGGACGGGCATCCAAGAAGGTACTCCTGGTGTAAATGCTGTCAGCGATATTAGCACCTTGGCGAGTAGGTTGGGAGAAGATCTCAAGGTTTTCAAGTTCCTAGACCGATTCCCGTTGGACGTATGATCCGGTACTTCATGTGCCGTCGGTGGCCAACTAGGTCAAGATGGGAGGCGGCGTTCCATTTCTAAGTACTGTCCTGAACGGACTTCCCTATGTAATGTAGTTTCTAAATCATTCCTCTGTCATCGTATACCGGGACAGAGTACTTGAGGTCTTATTTGACAGGAATCGCTCAGATTTCTGGAATATGCATGGCTAACTAGCAACAGCCAGCAAATAAAAAAATCATGTCACCAGGCAAACTGCCCTAGTCAAATAACGCCCGATTGCATTGCTAAAGTAGCAAACCACTGGACAAGGCTGATGTGGCAAGGAACGTATGAATGTCTATCCTGGTTTGGAGCCGTCTAGCGTGCGCGTTAGCCGGCATGACGACGTGCGACGGTATGAAGACGATGTCTTATTACGGTAAAGAGATTCTCGCCACAATGACAGGGTCAACCACGAAATCCTGTAATCGAATCCCAATGCTTGATATGAGGTCCATGCAACCCCCTTCGACACCACTTCTCGCAGGATTCTCTACTCGAGGACATGACATAGGGCAATATTTCCAAAAAGAATACCCAGGCGCTCGGGGGCTTCATCCACGTCAGCTCTATCTCCACTGTCCTCTCAAGGGTTCCCGCGATCTTGGAGCGTCCTCCTCCGGCTTCCTTCCACAGACAACATACACCCAAAACCACAACATCTGCCCATTCTCCTTGCCCTCAAACTCCTTCTCCAGATCCCGGACCGCGGCCTCAACTTCCCCCTCATCCCACCCGGTCTCCTTGCCCAGCTTACGCAGAACAGGGACATACATCAACGGCGTCTGCTTCCCAACGTACTCTCCAAAAGCCGCCGCCTCGGGTGTGAGACCAGACCACACGCCGGCTGCGGAGATATATCTGCAGATTTTGATATCCGTCAATCCAGCATCCGACATCAGAGATGCGAGGGATGATCCAGCATGCGGGTTGAGCTGCTTCGCTCGGAGGAGAGCGTTCATCGTCTTGCTCCAGAGCGTTTCGCTTTTGAAGGTCTCCGAGGGATGTGAATCTGCGGCTAATTCGTCGAGAGTCATATCGTGCGGTGCAAACACATCGGCCGGGGGAAGTGACGATGATGTTGAAGTTAATTGCGGCGTCGGGACTCGGTACCAATGGTAGTCCGCTTCCTGCATCTCGATCCAGGCTCCTGGTTTTGCGAGCCCGATGGCGCGCGAGAGGTAGCCCGGCCAGTCGGTAATTCCGTAGATGAGGAGACGGGAGTAGACGTAGTCGAAGGAGGCCGGGTGGAAGCGCGGATCCGGGGGATTCTGGGCTACTAGTTCGTTGAAGTCGCATTGGACGTAGTAGAGATTTTGCAGTTTTGTTCTGATGTTTTGGGGGACAGGGGATAGATCGACGCCGTAGACGGTGGTGGAGGGATGCGCTGAGGCAATGGCGTGGGTCACGGATCCGGTTCCACAGCCAATGTCTATGGCTTTGCTGATGTTGTGCTCTAGAGGGGCGTGGATGATGCGCCCGCCCATAAGGCCGATGAACAGCGAGTGCTGCATCTCTAGTCTCTGGTGCTCTACATTGCTATTGGACGGAGGTTGTAAGGAAGTGATGTATTATATTGGGTTCAACTTTACTTACTCATTTGGTAGGGCATATGCGGACTGCGTTTTATGATATGAACGAGTTTCATGGTCCCCGTTTGCTGAAGTTGCAGAAGCCGAGGGTTCCGCCATGTCCGGCATCTCGAAAAGGCGTACTACCTTTCCAGGGCGTATCCGTAGATTAAGTCAGGAAGTAGGAGGAACGTAAAGATCGAGTTCCCCTAGGCAAACCTGGATAATTGACCCCGCGGCGAGCTTACCTGAAGGGGAGAAGGCTCCTTGCCTTACGATAGCGACGTATACCACGATTTGAGACCTAAAGCGCTCAAGGCCGCAGGCAACTGTCTGCTTGTGAATTAGCTGCATTCCAACATATCTTTGGCGATTCAGTGACACAGTAACCGCGGCAACAGAAGGTGCAATTGGTGCCCGGCGGCGTAAACGGCGGCAGCGGATGCCGAGTTTCCAACAACCGAGGACTCGGTCACGAGCAAGTTAAGCCAAGTGAAGAACCCATCAACGGCCAAGGCAAGCAAATTGCCTTGATGTAGAGCGTTCTTTGACCGAGATCCAGGCCCGGAATACGGGATGTTGGAGCACTTGGTGGTGTTGCAGAACAAAGGATGTGCTGGGCCTAAGGAGGATGCCTGGCTGTCACAGTAACATGGACGATGGGTGAATATAACGGATATCCATGAAGGGAAACAACCGAGGAACGACTTGGTGCCCGGACGCCAGGGTCCACCCTGTGCCTGGCTTGGCGGGAAAATATCTGCCCTGACGCCATGCTGCTTCCGCGTGCAAAGTGGGGGTCGATATCTGGGTCCCCGTGAGTGGGCAGAGCACAACGCAACGCTGTTCTAGAAAAATGAAGACATAATCAGATGGCAGATCTGGCCCGGAGGCAATCTCAGCAATCTCGTGTCTGAGATATGTATGTACGTACAGTACAGTAGCCAGACGGGGGTGAGCAAGCTCGAGTTGGGAAGGCCGAGCCACAGTCTTGGCCTGCGGCCGCGGACGTCTGGCGGTGACGGCGTTTCTCTTGTGTAGGGTGATTGTTGCTCGTTTCCAACGGCCTCGAGCCGGAATTTTCTGCTACAGTACAGGCACTCACTGTACAGTACAGCAGATGAGACTTCCAGCGGCTACGGACGGCCGAGCCGAGCCCCAGTCCTGTCTGCACTGACGCTCCTGCCCTGCCAGGCCCGCGGCTGCACGTGGTCCGTCGCAGCTGCTGTGGCGGGCGCCCCGCGCCTTCCCCCGTTCGGCGTTCGGCGGCCAGCCCCGACGCGACGCCACGCCTTGCGCAGGCCCGTGTCGGCGCTGGGGCCCGTTGGGAAGGCGCGCCCGTGCGGGTGGGCAGCGGTGGGGTCACATCAGCCCACCTCCAGAATGCCATGCATGCGGTCATCGCGGCCCCCCCCCAGGTCTCCAGGCCTCGAGCTTCACAAAAAGTCACCTCATGCTCCAATTCTCCCGCGCCATTGCCCGCCGTGAGGAGCCCTAGACCGCTGATTGATCAACGTGCATCAGGAGAGCTTTGCAGCCCAATTACCGTTGCACCACCAGCGCAGCCAGAGCACCCAGTCGTCGGCAGACTGCGCAAGCTGCAACCTCAGCTCATGGTCGCGTCCCCATCGCGTCTGCCCTTTATAAACCATGAACCCCCCTCGTGTCCTGCCTGCATCTTTCTTCCACAGATCCAATTGACTACGTCAAGCTGCCCTAAGCAATCTAAGCACCTCAGCATACCCCATTCCCGCCGGCATCCGGCCCCGCCCACTTTACCCTCATAAATAGAGAGACCCCACCTCCATTGTTCCCCAACCATCCGCAGCCATGGCTCCAAACGTCGAGAAGACGATCGAGGAGCTCGAAGCCATGAGCATCTCGCCCTTTGGCGAGGCTAGGAGCACGGTCGAACATGAGCGCCCGCTCAGCGATGAAGAAGTTCGCAAGATGAACGACTACTTCCTGGCGACCATGTACCTCTGTCTGGGCATGATCTACCTGAAAGACAACCCCCTTCTTACCGAGCCCCTCGCCCTCAAGCATGTCAAGAGCCGTCTGCTCGGTCACTGGGGTTCTGACGCCGGTCAGAGCTTCACGTACATTCACATGAACCGCCTGATCAAGAAGTACGACATCGACGCCATCTTCATCTCGGGTCCAGGTCATGGCGCCCCCGCAGTCCTCTCCAACTCGTATCTCGAGGGTGTCTACTCCGAGGTATATCCCGACAAGAGCGAGGACGTCGAGGGAATGCGGCGCTTCTTCAAGCAGTTCTCGTTCCCGGGCGGCATTGGCTCGCACGCTACGCCAGAGACGCCCGGTAGCTTACACGAAGGTGGTGAGCTCGGATACTCCATCTCTCACGCCTTTGGCACCGTCTTCGACCATCCCGATCTAATCTCGGTGACAATGGTCGGCGACGGTGAAGCCGAGACTGGACCGCTCGCGACGAGTTGGCATTCGACCAAGTTCCTCAACCCCATTACGGATGGCGCCGTTCTTCCAGTCCTGCATCTCAACGGATACAAGGTGTGTGGCTCAGATACTCTTACAGAAGCAAGCTAACACAAGCATAGATCAACAACCCCACGGTGCTAGCTCGTATTAGCCACAGGGAACTCCAAGCCCTCTTCGTAGGATATGGCTGGACTCCGTACTTTGTCGAAGGAAGTGACTTGCCATCCATGCATCAAGCAATGGCCAGCACAATGGAGAAGTGTGTCACAGAGATCAGGGCGTACCAGAAACAAGCTCGAGAATCTGGAAAGGCCTTCCGACCTCGCTGGCCCATGATCGTTCTCCGCACCCCCAAGGGCTGGACAGGTAAGATACATCCCAAAGAAGCCAGGTCGGTACTGGTTTGCTGACGGCTATATAGGCCCGAGGAAGATTGGTGGACATTACTCAGAAGGTTTCTGGCGCGCCCATCAAGTCCCCATTCCAGACATTGCCGCCAACCCAGAGAAGCTGAAGCTGCTTGAGGATTGGATGCGCAGCTACCAGCCCGAGAAGCTCTTCGACAAGTCGGGAGCCCTCATCCCGGAGCTCAAGGAGTTGGCACCCACGGGTGTCAGGAGGATGAGCGCGAACCCAGTTGCAAACGGTGGCATTCTCCGACGCAAGTTGCACATGCCCGACTTCCGAGAATATGCGACCCATATTGAGAAGGGTGGCGTAAGGAACGTGGGTAGCATGGCTCTGTTCGCAACCATGCTGCGAGACATTGTGAAGAAAAACCCGAACCACTTCCGTGTTTTCGGCCCTGACGAGACCGAATCCAATAAGCTCGGTGCCATCTACGACGCAGGAAAGAAGGTCTGGATGGGTGAATACTTTGCAGAAGACGAGGATGGTGGCAATCTTGCCTTTGCTGGTAGAGTAATGGAGATGCTCAGCGAGCACACTTGCGAGGTATGTCAAACACAACTCTGTCCTAGTACAATACTAACTTGACTACAGGGTTGGCTCGAAGGATACATTCTCTCAGGTCGGCATGGCTTCCTCAACAGCTACGAGCCCTTCATCCATATCATCGACTCCATGGTCAACCAGCACTGCAAGTGGCTCGAGAAGTGTCTCGAAGTCGAATGGCGTGTGAAGGTCGCGTCGCTCAACATCCTCCTCACCGCTACAGTCTGGAGACAGGATCATAACGGATTCACGCACCAAGACCCTGGATTCCTCGATGTTGTCGCCAACAAGAGCCCCGAGGTCGTCCGTATCTATCTTCCGCCAGACGCGAACTGTCTTCTCTCGGTTACCGACCATTGTCTCCGAAGCGCAAACTACGTCAATGTCATCGTTGCCGACAAGCAGGACCATCTCCAATACCTGAACATGGATGAGGCAATTGCCCATTGCACAAAGGGTCTTGGTATCTGGGAGTGGGCCAGCAACGACAAGGGTGAGGAACCTGATGTCGTCATGGCATCCTGTGGTGATGTCCCCACGCACGAGTCCTTGGCCGCGACAGCTCTCCTCCGTGAACATCTTCCGCAGTTGAAGATCCGTTTCGTCAACGTCGTGGATCTCTTCAAGCTGATCCCAGAAAAGGAGCATCCGCATGGCCTGTCTGATCGCGAATACCGCGCCATCTTCACCGAAGACAAGCCCGTCATCTTCAACTTCCACTCTTACCCGTGGCTCATCCACCGTCTCACGTACAAGCGTAAGGGGCAGAACAACCTCCATGTCCGTGGATACAAGGAGAAGGGCAACATCGATACCCCATTGGAGCTCGCCATCCGCAACGAGACGGACCGGTTCAGTCTGGCAATCGACGCCATCGACCGTCTGCCAGTGCTAGGCAACAAGGGCGCAGCGGCTCGCGAGGCATTACTGAACGAGCAAATCAAGGCCAGGAATTTCGCGTTCCACGAGGGCATTGACCCCAAGGAGCTGACGGCATGGACTTGGCCATACTAGACTGTTCCTCCTGTTCATGTGACTTCACGGCCTAGATGATTTTCTCACTTTATAGGTCACGTCCTTTGATAGAGCTTTCAAATGAGGCGTCTCGGCGCGTGGGTTTGGAAGACGGTGGCTTTGTCGATTAAAAATTTCATCTGCAGGAAGAGGGTAGTAGGAACGAATTGGTAATGAATGACCGGGGGTTCACTTCCATAGACATACCTAGGGACTTGTACGAAATTGATGATTGCCTATCTCTGCTTTGATTGCTGGTTGTATCGGCGAATTCAATGATGACGCAGAATGGGCTGCAAACAGTCGTGGTATCCAATTGCAGCTTTCGGCGCCGGTGTGCTGCAGCCTTCTTTCGACTACGCTGAACTCGGCCTGTTTTTCAAAGTATACCCAAACTCCACAGACCCAGCCAGACCATCGAAAGAAGCCAGATCGGGCAGGAGTCATATCAAGACATGTATCATACACTCACTCTCAGCTTCCCCTTCCCATTACCACCTCCATGTATTACCTCGCAGCCCTGGTCGTCCTATCCCAAAACTCCAACGTCATCGCCGCCAAAAAACACGGAATCTCCTTCCTCTCCTCAACCCAAAACGTGATCAAATCCCTAATCTCATTCGCAAACGCGCTCTGCTCCCCACCACTGACCTTCATCGTCCCATTCTCCCCATCAAAAATAATGCTATTCTGCCCCTCTTCTTCGCCGGGGTAGAACATGCTGGTCACGCGCACGCGGCCGTTGGGCATAAAATCGAGTTTCCAGCCCAGGATCGACGCCACGGCTTCACGGAACTCGAGGGATTTGGACGACCAGATTTGCTTGAGCCGGCTGATGCGCTTTTCGCGCTCGGCGACCGTGTGCGCGAGTTCGGCCATTTCGTCGCGCGTTGCGGTTAGGGTGGCTCGTGGGACGGTTTCGTTTCCGTCTGTCATTGCGTTTTCGAGTCTGGCGAGCAGCTGGGCGTTTGCTTCGCGGAGGGCGCGCACGGTGCTGAGTTTGAGAGCTTCGGCGTCCGCAGTGGGATTTGATTTGAGTTCTAGGACGCGGGTGCGTGACGAGTCCTTCAGCTTTTTGAGCTGGGAGTATTGGGCCTTGTAGTCGGTTTCGAGGATTTTGATGCGTTTTTGGAAGTCTACGGCTTCGTCTTGGAGTTGACGGTTCTTGCGGCGGAGCTCACCAACACGCTCATCGGGCTCTTCGGAGTCGTGGGCACGTTTTTGGCCGGCGGCAATGGATGTGGGTGTTGAGGTCGTATGCAATTCTTTGTTGAGTGTCTCAATCTCTTGGCGGTACTCGTCCACGGCCTTTTCGAGTTCGGAGATGCGGGCGGATTTGATGACGTCGTGGGTCTCGGGCTGCATTTCGCGCTCCTCCTCGTCGAATGCTTTCAGCTGGGCACGCAAGAAGTTCACCTCTTTGGTTGCCAAAGTCTTTTGCCTTTCAAGCCTTGCGCGTAGCTTGACTTCATTGGCATTGAAGCCACCACCGGATGTTTTTAAGCTTTGGATTTCGGCCTGGAGTTTCGCCTTCTCATCTTCGAGGGTCTGTATGTTCGCATCTTTGACAGAGAGTTCTGGCTTGATTTCGCCCAGTCGATTGATCAGCTCAGCGTTCTCCAGACGTTGTTGCATGAAAGCTCGTGCCAGCTCTTCGGCACTCTTGAACTGGGCGCCGTCTTGGGAATCTCCTTGGTTCTCCAGATATGACATCCAGGCGTCTCTTTCATCCTCGAGCGCCTGCTTCCTCAGCTGCGCTTCACCCAATTGTCGCCGCATATCGTTCATCAGGCTCAGCTTCGACTCCAGGGCCCTCTTCTCCTCTTCGACAACTTCTATAGCCTTGCGCTGCTTGCGGTATTGTTTGAGCTCCGTATTCTGCTCTCGGTTCAGGGTCTCCAGCTTCTTAATATGCGTCACCTGCTCGGTCAACTCCCTCTTGATAACAGCCAAGGTCTGCGCATCTCCGGTAATTGCCTTCAGCCGCAGGACTTCACTTTCCAGCTCCCCGACCTCCGTCTCCTTCTGCGAGAGTTTCCGTTGCGCTGATTGCAGGGCATTGACCTTGGCCTCCAGGTCCGCCTTGAGATCATTGACCGCTTCCTTGAGCGAAGTATGTTCTGCATTCAGAGTTTTGAATTTATGGTCGCTCTGCCGCTGCGACGTCGCCAAGTCTTCCTTTGCCTCATCGGCCTCCTCCTGCAGCTGCTGGGCCTTTTCCTGTGACGCGCGCAACCGCCGCTCCAGATCCTGTCGCTCATTTGCGTTTTGTGTCTGAATTTCGGAAAGCTCCCGCTGCAGAGACTCGTGCTTCTTCGACACCAGCTTGCCTGATGTCTCGGCCTGCTGCGCCCTCTTGAAATCCGCTTCGGCTCTGTTCTGGACGTCCCGGATCTCCTGCTGGTGCTGCAAGTTCACCATTTCCTTGTCCTGCTTCGCTGTCTCCAGTTCATAGCGGAGAGTGTTGATCTGGGCGCGGAGGTCCTCGTTGACCGGGTCGGCTGGCAGCACGGTATGCGGCGCATTTTGCGCGATCTGGGACACTCGGAGTGTGCTCCTGAATGTTTCGCGAAGCGGTTCTCGCGCTGGGGGGGGGGACGATTCGCCGGTGAAGATGTTGAAGGTGGGTTGGTTCTGGTTTCTGGGGGCGGCCATTATTGCGAGTTTGATCGGGCTGCGTCGCGATTGTATTTTGTTTATTTGGGCGCGCCGGATCACGGGCTAAACCAAGGGGACACTGCGGCTGGGGCGACTGTTCGGGGGCACATGAATTCCAGCTGCCTCTTTCACGGCATGCTCGTCCGGATGCAACAATGTTACTGAAACCGCGTCACGGGTAAAGGATAAGGAGTGTAGCGTGCGGTGAAGCTCCGACATGCGCTTGTGAAAGCGTCGAACGGCAGTCTCACCCATTTCCGGCACGCGAAAGAATCACGATTCACGTGATCAGCCCTATCGTTCAAATCGCCTCCCTATGTATTTTCACGACGGGGCCCATATCCACGGATCGCGCAGGCCTTCCTGCGAGGCTGACGTTGATTTTGACCTCGTGCTCATAATAGTGTCACTAGCTCTGACCACTCGCGAACAGCCCTGGTTGTGGGCTTCTCTCAGTCCTCAGCCTCCGGGATCATGGGCCTGCGTTCCGACGCTACCGCAGCTCTGGAGCTCAATGGAGAGACTTGCACGACACCTGCGCGCCTTCGCTTACAACCACTTGGGACGACTTCCTAGCTTCGAATTATCAGGAATCTTGTTTTGCCTAACGTGAGGAACAATGCCTGGCATTCAGCTGCTCTCTAAACCGCCTGGCTGTATAACGCGACCGAGTTATCCGCCAACGAATGCAACCCCCAAATCGAAAAGAATCCCGCATTTATCGCCACCACCATACTCGTTCCCACCTTGCCATGAGATGTTCTAGATGGGAGTACCGTTATTTGACGAGACGTAATGCTCACGTTGCAAGTATGTGGCTACATATTTGTATTCCTCGTCCACGAACGCTTCCTTTGAATCTTGCACTTCCAGACAATGGTCATAATCCTTACACTGCGCCGCATGTCAGGAATCGATTGCCACATTGGAGATATAATTGCTTACCATATATTTGTCTTTAGCAGCATACTGGAAGAATGTCTCGAGTTTGACGCGATAGTTGCGAGCCGTGATGTTGAGATTGGGGTATACCCTGCGCAAAGCATTGGCAGCATAACTTCTTCAGTGAGCAGAAGCCAAATTCGTTGGTCATCGATCCTCTTACCCTTGCAAAGTTCCCGCCAAATTCTCCTGTTTCCACGCGTCTGCTACGATCCGGGCCGAGGTGATGTGATCCGCGTGGTCGTGCCCATCACCCTGCTCGTGAGGTAAAGGAGTCTTGAAATCCAGTACACGAATGTGGCGAGCGTCTTTCTTCTTCAGTATCGAGGCAATGAGTGCTTGGAGCGACTCAAGTGTATACGTTGAGCTACCGTCAGTAGCAGACAACGATTTGATGTCCCCTTCGTAGAGCCGCCTCAAGGAGTCGCCGAAGTTCGCTTGGTAACCTTTGCCATCTGGACTGCCACTCGGAAGCCGGAGGTACATAATCTGAAATTGAGGCATATCTTTCAGAAACCGCACGAGGACGGGTTTACCGTTGAACTGGATATGTGCTTGATTCCAGGCATCTTTCACATCGGTACCTGCCATGAACGAGTATGCGTCTTCGAGGCCTCCTTCAAGCATGAGAGAGTGGCTGTCCGTATTGCCTCGATCTCCAGACGTGAAAAGAACCGTGGTGATGCATTTGAATACGTAGAAGTCATGGAAGAGATCTGGATTGTGGTAAAGAAGACTATCGGCTGGGTGGGCGCTGAAGTATATGGAACCCCTAATAGCGTCAGCCATCGAATTTGCAAATGAGAGGCGCTTGTGGAACTCACCCCGAGCATGTCAGTTGATTGAAAGCGTCGTTACGCTGGAGTATCAATGCTTCTGCAAGAAGGAATGAGATGACGAAGCAAACAAAGGAGTGTAGCCCGATCATCTTTATCAGACAGAATCGGATCAAGGCAGAACTTGGTGGTAGGAAGTGACGCACTTGAATCTCTAACAGAGAGGGCTGGGTGTGGAGGAATTGCCGAGGGCGAGGTGCGGGCAGGTGTTTATTTTGTCATCGCCACCTGTCGTCGCATGCGGTAGTCGCAGAGCAGAGAAGGAAGGAGCGAGCACCACGATGCCCTCCACCCCGCACGATCACAACACCGTAAAGCGGGCATACCATATTGAGTCTCCGTGAGAAATGCCAGCTCTGTTAGCGGGTGCGAGAGCCCGAACATCCCAGAGGGGGGAAGTGCTCTCGTTGCTGGAGTGGACCTCTACCCGTGGACGCCGACGCTCGCTACCTACTAAGAGGAGAGAAGGAGCGCACAGAGATTGGAGGAGCACTTCCACCGCCCCGACCTACTTTGAAGATGCCTGAATATGAAGCCCATGCACAACGAAGATGGGTTTGATATTCTCTTCCGCGTAATTTTGGCTGAAGCAAACTTGATCTATCTTGTCGATTTTGTGCAGATTTGAGTGTTCCATAGTGTAAGATTGCGTCTAGGCCGAGTATTATGCGCAATGGATCTCCAAAATGGAGGCTTCTTCGGCGCTATATGAAGATGAAGGACCATTAGATTGTTTTTGGGTCTATGCGGCTGCCCTGAAATGGCGAAGGATGTCGAGATCGACCTCGTTGAGCGTGCGCGGCGCCGTGTTCTTTCC